>JAQQPU010004992.1:31978-43747 GCA_029168905.1 Artemia sp. Kazakhstan ARC1039
TGAACCGAAAGCAGAAAAGGGTCTACTTTTCCTTCGTTAGCGCGTTGAATTTACTAGCGAGAAAAAGTTCTTTGTTCCTGGTTACCCTCCATATAGTAGGAATTTTAATATTTATTACCCATCTTAAACCGAAAGCAGAAAAGGGTCTACTTTTCCTTCGTTAGCGCGTTACATTTACAAGCGAGAAAACGTTTTTTGTTCTTGGTTACCCTCCTTATAGTAGGAATTTTAATATTTATTACCCTTCTTGAACCGAAAGCAAAAAAGGGCCTACTTTTCCTTCGTTAGTGCGTTTTATTTAGTAGCGAGAAAAGGTTCTTAGTTCCTGGTTACCCTTCTTATATTAGAAACTTTTAATATTTGTGACCATTCTTGAACCGAAAGCAAAGTAGGGCCCATTTTTCCTTCGTTATCGCGTTGCATTTACAAGCGAGAAAAGATTCTTTGTTCCTGGTTACCTTCCTTATAGTAGGAACTTTAATATTTATGACCCATCTTGAACTGAAAGCAAAAAAAGGGTCTACTTTTCCTCCGTTAGCGCGTTGTATTTGCTAGCGGGGAAACGTTCTTTGTTCCTGGTTACCCTCCTTCTAGTTAGAATTTTAATATTTATGACATATCTTGAACCGAAAGCAAAGTTACCCTTGAACTGAAAGCAAAAAAGGTGTCTCTTTTTCCTTGATTTGCGTGTTTCATTTACTAGCGTGAGAAGGTATTGTGAATTTGAATTTTTTTTTTCTTATTATTTCTTTTGTAAGTAATGAGGCTTATGCTGCATTAAGTGTAATACTTTAAAGTCCCATTCACATTGTGATTTTGCTAATAACGAGATTTAGCTAGCGGCAATTGTAGCTAATCAGGTATTTATTAGGATGTACTGATCAGCTGAAAAATTATTTGAAAAATTCTACTGGGCTCAAATCGGCGCTGGCTAATTATTGGTAATGGTAAATCTCATTGGGAAATGGGCCTTAAGTTTTTTTGTTTTGTTTTTTAAATGTTTGAAATAATATTATATAGTTTTTCTTATTTGACTCTCATCTTGGTTTGATCAAAGAAGAAAAAAAACTTCTAAGTGGTAACACTTCATTTCCTTTCTGAGAACTTTTTCTCTTTTCTATTCCCCCCTCCCCTTCTTTTATTATCCAAGGTGACTTTTTGAATTGTTTGGTAATCTTTTGTTTTTATTTAGATTTGGATCCTGACACATATCGAGAAATCCGGAAGATAATAATTGATATGGTCCTAGCAACAGAAATGACGAAGCACTTTGAACACCTTTCCAAGTTTGTTAATGTTTTCACAAAACCACTGACAAAGGAGGATGAATACAATATTGATGTAAGATTTTCAGAGTGATTTCATTATTAGTTGGGTCTTACTCCAATTTAGCTGATGAAAAGAATATTGGTGAAATTTAAGTAGAACTCGGTAGTTTAAATAAACTTATTTTACTGGATATTTTTTTATTTTGTATTTTATCAGGTATACTCTATATTTTTATACTTTATTATTTTGTATTACATTACTTTCTTTAAATTACTTATCATTTTATACTTTATCCATCCCATGCTTTATGTTCAACTCTAATGTAAGTTTCTTTAACTCTCTTTAATCCTTAAGTTTCTTTAACTCTCTCTTTAAGCGAGTAATAAATATATTTTTTTATTTATGTATTTTTATTGAAAACTTTTCATGTTTTTGTTGTTGTTATTTTTTTGTGTTATTGTAGCAAAATGACTCGAACAGCTAAAGCAAAAGGCATGGAATAAGCTGCAGCGAGTATGATGGAATTACTAACGAAAATGCTGCACAACAAAATATACGTTGAGAAGACAAATTAAAATTACAATGGAATGAAGGAACGTGTTATTTTAGCGTCTGTGGAGGATAAACAAGATAGAGGAATCGGATTTATGCCATAATTTCTTAATCGAATTGAAATTGTTGGTTTTTTATCCTATGACTAAATACTAAAGAGTAACACGATAATTATGCCAAGTGTGTAATTTAGATATTTCAGAGTGTATATCCAATGGAACATGCCTGGTTGTTACTGAATTATATAACATCAGAATATAATTACTGGAGGGGAAGCTGGAACAGGAGTTCTTTAGGTATTTATGACGCCATGCGAAATTACACTAGGTGATGAATGAATCCGAAACCTAAAAAAACGGCATTAAAACAAAAATTATGAGAGCAATAGCGAGAGTTACAACTAATCCTAGGAGAATACAGATTTTATAAAATGTATGATTATGTGAAGGATAAACAGAAAGGAGGAATTGAATCGACACCAGAATTTCTTAATTCAATAGTTGTTGATTTGCCGCCTTATAACTTAAAATCCATTAATAAATATAATTATGCTGTTGCATAATTTGATATTCAAAACTATGATGTTTGCGTAAACTTAAATTTTTATGTTTACTGAACTGGAGGAAAATACTTTTTTGAAATCTGTTTTACAATCTTTATAAATAGCTGTAACTAATAAAGTCTATCTCAAGAATTTTTGCTTCTTTCAATGCTGTAGAATAAGTTTCCTGTTTGGCAAATTTTACGGTCGGCATTTGAACATTTATGCTTTGCGTAAAGCACAAATTAATGGAATTAAAACTGGTTTTAAAATCCTCCCGAGTCATTTTTGAGAAGGTCAAAAGAGTTTATAAGCACTTTAAAAAAGGATGATATATTACACAGCAGAAATTAAACTAATCAGAAATAGTATGTGGCTTTGGCTACTGCAGGTGTAATTGACAAAACGCAAAAATATAGGCTAGCACTTCTCCAACCAGATAGTATCTTGAAAAATCTTATTAATTAGACCTTCAAGCCTTAAACCTAGAAAGAAATTAAATTTTAAATTAATAAAGTTTAACCACTCATATGAATATCAAAATACCCCGCTTAATCTTCACCTTGAATTTGTAGTTTGAAAGTTTGGGAGCAGCCAATGGTTTCAAAATTATTTTCAAAATCTCCTTAAACGAATCCTTATGTTCAGTGTAGACAAGCAGTGTCTGAAGACAGTATCCAGCGTCGTACCATAAGGAAGGTCAACTGATTATTTTTACCACAACCACCCATCTCCTTCCAAAGCTAAGAAAATGATGAAAAACCTTATGTTTTATATGCTTCATACTCTATATTCTTAGATTGCATATCTCGACATTTTTTTTCTGCTTAAAATTATTCTTCGGTTGGATATGCGTTTCTACAGACAGTGGCGTAGGAGGGGGATGAGAGGTGGTTTTCCTTGGTTACTATCCTTGTATGTGTGACTAAAAATTCATCCCAAAAAGCTCTTTTTTCTTCTGTTTTTTATGTTTACTAGTCAGTTTGTTATCTTCACGAAACATTGCTTTCAAAATAATTTCGTTACCATCTCCCATTCGTTTTAACAAATATGGCACTGGTAGTAGCTTGAATTAGCCATTGCTTTTCAACACACGCCCTTTAATAACTAATTAAACACTTGACCACATATAACTCACAATCATTATAATATCGATATTATAATAATGTAAAGAGGACCAGGAGAATCCCGATGCTCGTTTCATTAGGGGAGGGGTGGCGATCTTCGTAAATTTTACCGAATCGCTACCTGATTTATGCCGAATTTTCTGCAGAAATCACGAATTTTGCTAAATTTCGGCCGATTTTGCAAATTTTTTGCCGAAATTTTCGCCTTCAGCGAAAATTTCACGAATGTCAAAAAAGTTGGCTCTTCCCCCCCCCCCCCCCCGTCGGGACGCCCCTGAAGAGGACTACCCTGTTTAGAAATGTTTTGTTATGTTTATACTTTTATGCGTATTATGTTATTTTCATTAAAATGTTTACAAATTCTTTGAAACACATAATTTACTTTCCTTTAACTTCTTGTCTCCATAATGTAAATAGTTTAAATGAGTTTGTTTGAAAGTCCAAAGAAAAGAAAAGGGTGTCAATTTAAAATTCCGCCCGGGTGTCAGAAGACCTTTCGACGCTACTGGCTGCAGGTTCAAATATGCATCTCAATCTATGCACTGCTTTCCCCATATAGTGCTATGGCATCAAGCTGAACGGACTGACTTATTAATTTTTTTTTTTTAGGATTTGAATGTGTCCAACTTATCAACGGCAGAAAATATAACACTAGTCCGACGAATGTTGATCAAATGCGCTGATATTTCGAATCCAGTGCGACCTCTGAAGATTTGTATCGAGTGGACTCGACGAATTGTTGAGGAGTATTTCTCTCAGGTAAACTCACTTGATCAATACTACTACTACTACTAACAACTCACCGCAGCACCAAGCCGCCTGAGGCCAAAACAGCTACGCACGCTCCTCCTCCATCCTAATCTATTCAAAGCTTCCATCTTTACACCCTCCCAGGAAGCTCCCGTCTCCCTTAAATCTTCCTTTACTACATCCTTCCACCCCAACCGCGGATGACCAGCCTTCCATCATATTCAACAAAGAAAAATAAATTACTGACAATAACTCTATCGTTAAAAAGATAATTATCCAAGTTATTACAGTTATGCAAATAATCTTCCAGCACTAACATTTTTAAACGAATTTGGCGCAAATAATTTGACTATGTTCGAGTTTTTATAACATATTTGGCAGTGGTTGCCAAATTATGAGTGTATGGTGAACAACTAACCCTTCATTTAGTTTGCTTGAACGGTGTTATACGAATGCTGAACCTTTGAATGATGGAACTTATTGATTGGTTAAATTAGCTTCTGAGCTATTTTATTATCATTTCTTTTTGAAGAAACAATTAATCAACAATTTTTCATTAACACTGAGTGAAAATTGCGATAATCTGCGTAATTGTGTAACTGTTATGCTTGCTTCTATTATGCTTACTAATACACGGCTTTACAGAACTATTTACTGGAGAAACTGCACTGCCACGTAGTGCAGTGTAGTGCCACCTGCAGACGTGGGCATGAACTGCAATGCAGTTCGGTCACGAACTGAACTGCCGAACTGCTGTTTTTCGTGTAGTCTTTTATAGGTGTTCCCTCTTTGGTTGGTTAGCGTGAGTTGTAATATTACGTGTTTGTCCTGTCGTCTCGGTAAACGGGTAAAAAGGGAAAAGCAATCCAGTGATGTGCTTAGAGAAGACAGTCATTGACAAGGCCGTATCCAGGGGGGGGGGGGGGGCTAGGGGGTTTTGATCTCCCCCGAAATGTTTTTTCGACTCGTAAAAACGTAACAAAAATGAATATAAACCAATTTTGATGGGTTTTCCACAAGTTTTTTTGGACCCCCTAAAAAAATTGTACCCCCAAAAAAATTTTTTTTTGGGTGGGGCATACATTCAAAAAAGGTGCCAAAGGTAGGTAAACTGTATGGAGAGGTAAATTATATTCAAAGGTAAGATAAGAAAAGTGCATGGAAACTCGTAGGAATCTTGAAATTTTATGCAAAACCAATAATGCAAAAAAATAAAAATAAAAAAGGCCAAAATATCCGCGCATTTTAGTATGAAATATATTTAAAAACGGGTTTATTATTATTGATTGTAACGATTTAATATCTTTTAGCATTTTCTAAATGTTAAGGGAAGAAACTCGAGAAATACTTGAGGGCGTATCTACTTAAGATTTCTAGGATTGCATCCTCTAAGTCATAGTTGATATTCGTAATCAAGTCAATTCAATTCAATAGAATTCAAGTCAATTTCTTCCTTCTTACGAAATTACATTGAGAACAGGCTAGCCTCTCCGAGGTTTTAACTTGTAAATTAAAATCATATTGTAGGTAAATTTATATGAAAAGAAAAGGGATATTTATCTGATAACAAAAGGGGGCCCGGATCATTGTTTTACGATATTAAACAACAAAACATAACTATGTAACCCGTAACTTTTTATTTAAAGAGTACGGAAGCGACAAAAAACCCAACGATATAGCATATAACGAAAATTTGATTGAATTCTGAGCAAGGTCAATCTTTTTAGATTTTTGCTTCTCTTCACTTTATAGTTTTGCTGTAAAACGGATGTTCCGTTAGGAACAGGTTCTACTGATAGTCCTACTACTGCTACTTCACCTGATAACTTATCGCCGCTAATGTTGACTGTGTGCAATACACCAGTGCAAAGCCATTCCAGTTACTTGGTTATATTTACCCCAAGGATTAATACTCCTTGAAACAAGGCCGTACCCAGGATTTTTTCCGGGGGTTTTACTCAAAGATTTTTTTCGGGGGGGGGGGAGGGTTTCACAAAAAAATCTAAAAACGCATAAATTTTCATAAATTTTCCAATTTAGTTACGTTTTTACGAGACAAATATTTTGCGGGGGGGGGGAGACTCCAACTTTGCCCCCCTCCCCCTTCCAGGATTTTGTCAAAATTACGCCTCTGTTTGTAACCAACTCTATTTCCGACTTGAACTACTAGATTGCAAAAATTCAACTTTTTGGCAGCACAGCAGTGGCCGTTTCAATAATTGTTTAGATACTTTTTAAGCAACATCCATATTCATGGAAGAGGCAAGACAGTGTGAATATAACATCAATTAAATTGCTCATTGATATGTCTTATTCCAGCAGTATTTTTCTGTGTCAATCTAGAATTGTTACTCCCCAAAAAGAAAGTGTTTGATATTGCTGGGAGCAATGACTAGAATAATTTGAAACCTCAGAGTGACTAAAAAAGGGAGGTATGCAAAAATATTGAGGTAGAATACAGTAGAAAGTGAGAAAGATTTGTCAAATGGCTACCCATCAATCGATCCTATTTTTAGAAGGGTGTTCACCCCATAGATGCAGGGGTGGCTAGTCATGATTGGGGAAAATAAAATGTACATCTTGCTCTATTGGCCATAGTTTTATGCAGTAATACCAGATTGAAGCCAAATTATTCCAGTTGCACACTTCAATTTTTAAAACCCTTTCTAGTTCAAACCCTCAAAGAAAATAGTACTCTTTTCTTTTTTTTTTTTTTTTACACTGACGAAGAAAATATGTGGGATGTTCCCTTAGTGATGGCTCAATCACTAATCACATAGAGTAGTCTAATCACTCAATCGCTCAATCACAATAATTGTCAATTGTTAATGAGCCGTTCTAGTCGAGTGGTTGGCACATTAGAATTGAAATGTTTTGTCTGCAAGGAGGGGGGTTCAAGTCTTGGTGTCACTGGCTATTTGGTTTGAAACGGGAAACGGAGGTCAGTGGTGTGACTCCGTAAGCATAGCCAGAGTCGACCCAGCTCTAAATGTGTGCTTGCAGAAATTTGGAGAAGGTGAACATGAAGGGTATGCAAAGCACATGATGATTGGCTCCCAACCCCCCATTGCGCTTTCTGGCTGAAGGGCTATGAAACGGAGTACCGCGGGTAGGGTCTATAAAGCCCAATGCCGTATTTTAGTAGTAGTGGTAGTAGTAGCACTGTTAATAATTGTTGTTATATTATTGTCAATTGCTATGATGCTATTAGTTGTTGTTAATTTGTTCAAATGCATAGTTTGTTAGTCAAAAAGTTCAGATTTTTTTTTTTACTTTAGACTGACGAAGAAAATATGCGGGGTCTTCCTTTAGTGATGGCTCAGTTTGAACGTTCCACTTGTTCTGTGCCAAAATCTCAAATTGGATTTATTGACTTCTTTGTCTCTGACATGTTTGACGCTTGGGATGGTAAGTTTTTTCAAAGATGTTCATTTTACATTCTCGTCTCATTATACTTATTTCATTTCCTCTTTTATTTTCCCCTTTTTACTCTTTTTTTAAGTACTAACTTGTTCTTATAATATATTTGAATTCATTTCTAACCATCTTTAGATTTTGAACTTTTTTACAGCCATTTTTTTTTTTTTTTACTAAAGTGTGTTTTGTAGGTTTTAGTCACAAGGCTAAATTGCCCTTGTGTATGGTTGACCGTAAGGAACTTGTGGCGAAATAGGATTTAATCTCGACAGATGTTGATTTAGAAATAAGATTAATAATTCTTCTATTTTTATTTTAATTTAAATTTATACCGATCTGATTTCTGAGCTATTTTTGTTCCATCTATTATTTTTGTGTTTGAATCTAAAAAGAGAGATGGCATCAAAGACAAATATATCCCTGGGTAATGAATTTCTGATAGTAAAGCCAGGGGGGAGGAAATGCTCGTATCTAACTTAGATTTCATAACCTTTATTGGATGGTTGTCAAGATACGATAAGAAAAATACATAGAGTAGAAAATAAAATGAGAAATATCAGAGTTCAATTATTTAAATAGTCGAATCAAAAGCAAAAAGGAAACAAATGCTTGTTATATTGATGTCATGAAAGAACTGGTCCTGAATAAGACCGAATCCTTACATGATTGCCAAGCATCAAGGAAAAAGAAAGCCAAAAGTCAATGCAGTAGCCATTAAATAGCTAAGAGTAAGATTACAACTGAAAAATGAAAACTGAAAACCATTGGAGTCACCTAACCGAAATAGGGGAATTACAGCTCCCCAGCTTGAGTAAAAATCACTATTTTCATGGAGGCAGTAATGCGTCTACTTTTTTTTTACCAGGGTGACCATACCAAATTTACTGTTTTAAGACCGTAGCTGAACCATAGTAAAATGCTTTGTGTTCTAAATTCTTTGAAATTATTTGTAGAACTATATTTTGTTTTTCAGCCTTTATTGAGATTCCAGAATTGATGAACCACTTAAAACTAAACTACGAATATTGGAAGCAGTTAGAAGTAAAAGGTCTGACAGGCATCCCTCCAGAAGATTTCTACAATAATTTAGATGAACAGCTACGCGTTCAAGATGATCGTATCGATGAGAAGGATGAAACAGTACAAGATTTCCTCTAAAAGGCTTAGGTGAATTCAGATTCATCTGAAGATAACCACACAAAGACGAGGATTCTGGTTTTGCTTCCAATGACAGCTGCTGAACCATTTTAGGTGAACTTAAAGATGCCAAATCCTGTCACTCAATTATCTGAGTGGCTCATTTATTGTAGTGTATGCTGGTGCTATCTATAAATGCCAAATGCTTACAACTGTGACGAATTGTGTCTCGCAGATTTCTATGCAGTTTTAAGTTTAATCCAATGTTTTTTCGTTTGTTTTGTTACTGTGAGTTCCTGGTTCAGGAAGTCTTAAGTTTTATAAGTGTCTTTGCTTTTTGTATGTCCGCTTTAAAAGTTATTGCTTCTTGATCATTTAGATCTTCATTTGATGATTGGAATATGACGTCATTATAAACATGAATAGTGGCACATATACAATTTCACTACCATTTTCTTTGATTTTTCTTATGTTTGTAATTGCAAGAATGTAAATATTACAACAGTAATTATGTCTTTTTCTATGTTAATTAATATTTTATATATTTATATTTTCTTTTTTTTACATAGTTCTGCCTAAGAAAATTTTTTAGGTATTGTTTCGCCATCATTTAATTCTTTTGAAAGTGCAACAGCTAGCATTATTTTCTTCTGCATAGATAAAAGTTGAAATTACTTATATAAACTGATCATCGACGAGTGTTTACGGAATGACCACCTCCCCCCCCCCCCAGACACAGAAAAGTTCTGGCTTTTTGTTGATATTTAGTGACGGAATTGTAAAAGTCATGCTTAGTTCAAAAGAAATTCTCATATATGAATACGTTCATGATTTAGTAAACTTTTTTCCATAAGTTTCACTTTGTCAGTCCTTAAGTTTCCTTAGGTTTTCCCTTAAGTTTCACTTTGTCATCGTATTTTTGTCGTTGTACGTTTCGCTTCATACATCGTACGTCTCATACCCTATATATTAAAAACTATATCATGGATTAACTATTTTTTTTGGATCGTCTCTAGTGTCAAATCCTGCAGGGGAGGGGGGGGGGGTAAGGAATTACTATTTATCATTTAAGGGACTGTCAGTTAAGGGGAATGTAACCTAATTATATTGGAAAAAAACGTGATCATCCTATCAATAGAGCTTGGATATGGAAGGTGCCCAAGCATGTCACCTCTATGCTCTTATTTTGTCGGAAATTGCAGTTTATTTTAATAATATTTTTGTTACTTACAAAAAAGAACGTAGATATATCGATTTTCTTTCAAATAAGCCCTTAAACAACTCTGTAGTGCTTCAGCGCCCCACTGGCGGCGACAAAAAAAGGAAATAAAATAAAAAGGAGACGCATCACTGTATACCATGTGGAAAAAGGGGTTTTCTTTGTTGCTGATGATGGGGAACTGTAGGCTAATCCTCGCAAGAAGGGTTTTCCGTCTGATTCGACGCCTCTTTGTCGTATTAAGGCTATTCTTTGAACTGCCACATATTTGTTTTCGCAATAAACTTTTATCATAAAGATTAATTGAAGTAGTAGTTGCCATGGCTGAATCAACTTCCAATGGCGATTATACCTCACTTGAAAGTTTTTTTTTAACGCGTGTCTAAATTTTCGGTTACTATGGGCTAGGGTTCGTTCTTTACTGGGTAAAGAACCATGATTTTGGGTCACAACCATTGTTGCTAAGAATTTATTCCTTACCTTGTGAAACAATTTTCCATCTGGAGAATTTTTGTCTTTTACATGGGCTCTTCATCTATGAATTAATTGCTTACCTAATTCCAGAAAAAGACTAATCCCAAATTGCAAGTGAATCTGGCCATTTAAAAAAGTTACCACACTTAAAATATCACTGTATTCAGGTCTCGATTAATATTTATATAACTTGTGTGGTTTTGTTGTTAATTACCAACTGATGGTAATTAATAATAATTCTTTCTGGCCAGCAGCTATTAATGATAACTATCAGCCTACTATCCATAAATAGCACCATATTACCAAGTAATTTATGGGGCCGCAAATCTTATAAAAAAATGGAGTATGTTTTCTTTCGAATTTCTCGCTGGGAAATTGTTCCACATAGAAGTCAGATGACAAAAGTTAATTTTAAGATGAATAACCAGGTCAATACATATCAGGCACACAGCAGGAACGAGGTTTCACCGTTGGGAGGGGACTCATCCTCTCAGCTCTTGATTGTACGAGGAACTTCCTAACGTGGGGATAAAGTACATCAGTGTAAAAAAGTGACAACTTTTTGAAGAGAAGGAACTTCGTTGATCGGAATATTCCTAGCTACCATGTAGTTAGGAAATACTCGGAAGATTCCAAGTGATAGTAGATTTTAATTAAATTGACTCTTATTGGACGAAACTTAATCCTTTTGAAGAATGGCTGCCAAATTGTTGAATTACAGGTAGCCTAATACTGTTTTCAAATTTTAGAGCACAATGAATTATGTTTCTTTATGAAAATTGCCCTAAAATTACATCTTCATAGAATTTTAGTGCACAACGAATTATGCTTCTTCATTAAAACATTTAACGAAAATGTAAAAAGCATTCAATAATTTGTGGAAAAGTGTGTTTGATAAAAAAGGAGACAAAAACTATTGGGGCCTTTTACACCAGTAAAGGTTGCTTACCTGGTCACCAAGGCCGTACCCAGAAGGGGGTTTAGGGGGTTTGAACCCCTCCCGAAATTTTTTTTTTTACTCGTAAAAATGTAACAAAAATGGATATAAACAAATTTTGTATGTTTTTTGAGTTTTTTTGTGTAACCCCCCCCACCCCGAAAAAAAATCTTTGAGTAAACCCCCCTCCGAAAAAAAAATCCTGGGTACGGCCTTGCCTGTCACCTAAAAAAATTTGAATTACATGAACGTTACTGAATAGCTGCTTGTTCTTTTAGTTTTTATTTGGCCAAAAAACTGTCAAAATTAGACCAATCTCGGCTATGGTTTTTGCTAATTGTTCTAG
>JAQQPU010004993.1:9079-47377 GCA_029168905.1 Artemia sp. Kazakhstan ARC1039
CGAAGAATGTCGTCCACTCAAAGATCTTTCCCTTAGGAATGTCTTTGAATAACTGTTCAAGTGACCAAAAGTATGACATATAGTCTCTAAGATACCCTTCTCCTCCACAGTACAACAGGAATCTCTTTGAACGTAAAACTCGTGCTAAAGCTCGTAGTTTTTATTACGTTTTCCCTCCCCAGATTTCTACGACCGTCTCATATTTTTTTTTATTATCCATAGTTTTAGCGTAACCTTTTATTCTTTTTCCCATACTTGAGTGTTTTACTTTTGTGGTACTTGTTTCTATGTTTTTCACCACTTGATTTTACGGTTATTTCATAAATTGTTATTGTACTTGTGTATTTTACGACAGACAATCGTCTACGCTGTGTAAAACTTGAGAACAAACCGGTTTCTTCGTTAGTTTCTTTCAGTGGAGCGCAGGGTTGCCACCCTTGGTAATTTATCTCTATTTCTAGTGATTTTTCATATTGCCAAAACAAAAAATCTCTAAATTTGCATATAAGTCACTAGATTATTGAAGAAAATCACTAAATCAACCAGAAAATCACTAAAATCTAGTGATTTTTTAATCATCGGGTGGCAACCCTAGTTGAGCGTGAGACAAGTGACAGAATAGATGGGAAACATAAAATTTGGGCTATATATTTGCAAATTAGGAGGCGTGGGGTTAAATTATTTGGACAGTTTTAAGTTAGAAAACAATTCTTACATCATGAAGAAAACTTCTTAAAAAACAATTCTTACTTCATAATATGCAGAATTATTGTACCTAACACACATTTCATGCAGACCTGCTATACTTTACCCCCCCCCCCCCCCCGCCCCTCTAATGTGCGAAGGTATAGCTCAGATTGTTTCTAAAGTATTATCTTTTCATCATATTTTGTGATATTTCATTAGGATTGAGTGTCAAAGAAACATTTCCTAATTACGTTAAATAAAAAAAAAATGTTAACTGAAAGTAAGGAGCAAGATTAAAACTTAAGAAGAACAGAAATTATTATGTATATGAATAGGGTTGCCCCCTCCTCAATACCTCGGTCTTTACGCTAGAGTTTTTTAGTGCTTTCAGAAAAGCGTGTTATTGTTCTAATTAAACGGCCCTTAGTGTTTCAGGAGTCAGTATTAAAGAATTGGGACAAAATTCAAACGAGATGGCTGGCGATGGAGAGTGTGGCTTAACATCTTCTAGAACAATATGGGACGTTTAATCTTTATTTTTAATCTTATAATGCAGATAATATACCATCCACTAATGCCCTTTACAATGCACTAATAAGCGATAATTTTAAATGAGATTATGTGTTTCTTGGTTAAATTCAAACAGTGGTTTACCGACTTAATGTAGTTTCTGAGTGAAGAGGTACAAGTTCATTTACTTCTTAATAAGGTGAAAAACTGCTTGAAGGAAATAATTTCAAATTTCTTCAAAGTAGATGTTTTGGCTCGCACTAGCCCATTTGCTATAAAAGTTACAAAGCCTGATAATCTGCAAAGACATGTATTTTGGAGCGAAATTTGAAGCGCATACCAGTAAGATAGGAGAAAATCCTGAACACCAAATATTGAACAATGTGCTCTTCAAATCGATCACTTTCTATTAAAAGCTATGTTTGCAAATTAAATTACGAATCAATGCATGTGCTCTTCTGGATCCGCTCAAATGTTTTAAACCGACAATGGCCATTTCTGGAACAATTTCCTCTATACTCTTTTGCTTTGATGCACAGTAGATTTTCTGCAACTTTAAATTTTGAAGAAGATTTGCTCAACATCAGGTGGAAAATGTTTCCGCATGTTTATGATGAAATCAGAAAAAAAAACAAGCTAAAACCTGTGTGGTTTTGGTCCTTTTTAGGGGTTTGTATAGAGGGCGGTGAAAATTCTTTGTTCTTGACCCTCCCTAGGCTCGTGGAAGTAATTATGTCCCTGTCTCACTCCCGTGCCTCATCAGAGACATTTGTCTCAGCTGATGCTCATTATAAGCCTCCTGTGAAACAGGTTGGACCCCATTGCCATTTAGTATCTCATGCAGGTGCCTAGGTTTGTCCCGGATGCATCCTGGGACATACCTAATGCACCTGTGCCAAAGGCAAAAAAATGGGAGTTCAAGAAGATTAATAATCAAACTCATTTTAGCTAATATTTTTTTTTATAAATAAACGAAGTCATTTTGTTGTCAGTTGAAAAATTGTATTTTGCTACTTTTCCTTGAAGTTCAAAGTATAAGTTTTTTTTCAAATTTAAGAAGCTGAAAAATCTTGTTTTACTTGCAAGTTGTTAAATTCATGAAGAACTAGGAAAGATATAGACATAGGTCACGCCCTATTTCGCATCCACGTTGAATCTTCCATGTGTTATTCCGTGAAAAAGAAATTACATATGGATTATGATCAGTAAATTCTTTCTTTTGTTCTTCATCATTATTTTTTTTTTTATAACAGAAAGACAATAAAGATTTAAAGAGATTTTGTGTACAAATTTATGATCGTATAATATTTTGTTATTTTGATATCCCTCTGTTCTGAAGCCTTAACATATTTCCTGGCCAAAAAGAAATGACAAAATGTAGGAAGGATAATTCTCTAAAGATTTCACCTAAATGTTTACCATATCTATTTTATTTGGGATTTGTGTTCCATTTCACTTTTAAGCAGTAATACAGCTAGTGGATAGTTATTGGTAAGAAAACAAAAGGCTTACACTTGTCACCCAATACTCTGTAGTAAGTGAAAATACATGCTAAAAATTTGGACTGTAATTGATGCCAAAGGCAAAAATGTTGTGAATTCCATCCATTTTTGGTGCTTTGGTATAAGATAATCTTAAATCTACTGTAGGCAAGGACATTAAAAAAAAAACAAAAAAAAACTAATTTCTTGTTTGTCTTTAAAGTCTAAAAATCCGGAAATATCCGGAAATGAATACATAAAATGGGAACTGTAATTATTTCTGTGAACAAAATCCGTGTGAATGTCGCATTTTAGAATCTTTTGGTATGAAAAATACTTCTTTTTGTTCTGAAGACTAGTAGAGACTAGCAGCACGTATAAATTCGCCTGAGTAGGCAAATACCGGTAGCAAGCATAAATTCACCTAAAAATAGGTATAAATATGCATCGGCATAATACAAAAATGCATAGATATGAAAATTACTTAAAAGAACCTATTGAACCTATTTGGCATACTAAAATGCTTCACTGCCAAATTGCTTTTGGTGATTTTTTGGTGATTTATTCTAAGAGAAAATGGTGATTTTTTATTACGTTAAGTGGTAACCCTGGTTATACATCTTGGTCCGGTGGAAGTTAGAGTGACAACGCTATGAAATAATGCCTTAAAGTAACAGACAGGGGGGTACAAATTGCTTTCCTACATTTTGGGAAATTTGTATTGATGTATCCGTTAAAAATGCTCTCTGTTATATCTGCCTCGGCCGTTCCCCAGGCGTCTTTCTGGTTTTTTCAACCACTTACGAAGAAGTAAATCAAAGTATAAGTAGCAAGTGAAAACATGGTAGATTCAACATCAATTTTTACGGAAGGAAGATAAAAGTTATTGAGCATAACCATTCTTCTTGGAAATGGAAAAGTGAGTATGTAACTTGCAGTAAGCCGATAGAGAAGCAGCAACCAAAACAAACCTTTTCAAAGTCTACTCTCAAACTGAGAAAATTCTACGAAGAATTTAGGCTTGTGCACCTTTTTAAAGCGCGAATGAGCCATCTCTGCTTGTGATAGCCAATTTTTCGGTCCAAGAACTTGCAAGAACAAGATACTAGGTCGAACACTCATCTGGGGACAAAAAGGAACTGACTGACATTTGTTCCCGAACTTGCAAAGCGCTCAGAAAGCCCTGTGATTTTTTGATTGGTGTGATTATGATTGGCGGTAAATAAATTTGGGGAATGGTGCCTACCAATATAGACTTTATACAGTTTTATATCATCTGCAAACAGTTTGAAAGTGGAGTGACGAAATACATCAGGCAAATCGTTGACAAGCAAACAAATAATTGACCATCTTGGGCCTCCTTAACTCAACTGCTTTCCAAAATAGCAAGAACCTTTTCAAAGTCTACTCTCAAACTGAGAAAATTCTACGAAGAATTTAGGCTTGCGCACCTTTTTAAAGCGCGAATGAGCCATCTCTGCTTGTGATAGCCAATTTTTCTGAAATAAAAATCTTATCTTACCAGCCACGGGTCCAAGAACTTGCTTTGGATGGGAGCCATACTATCAAAATGACATAAAAGGGTACATTAGAAAATATGGGGTAGCCTAAAGTTGTAGTTTCGACACTTCTTGCTATTTTGGAAAGCAGATGAGTTAAGGAGGCCCAAGATGGTCAATTATTTTAATCAAAAGTCTCCGTCAATCCATTGACGTGTGCTTCAATTAAAAATTGAATCGACCCTTCAATCAGCACTTGAATCTCGACCAAAGCTAATCTAACACACTGCTTTTGATCAAAATGTTTGAGTTATTCAAACTTTCTATCAATCACCGCCAACACTTGACTCAAGCGTCAAACAGGTTCCTAGACGGTCAATCATTCTTCAGTCAATCGACTGACAGAAGCTTTTGATCAAAATGCTTGACCGTCTAGGGCCTCCTTTAGGTGAATGACATTTTCAGAAATGAATCCAGGGCCAAAAGTATTGTAGCCGATTGAAAATGACAATGAAAAACGGGTAACTATTGAGTAGTTCCTATGATTTACCTATGAATAAAGTGAACATACACTCGATGCCTTTTCTTATGCTCTTTTCGAAAATAATAATCGCTTTTGGCGCAATTTCACTTCACCCCACTGCTATATACCAAATCAGGGTATATATTTGCGCATTTGGGGGAGGCGGTAAAGTTTAAACTTACCTCTATTGTCAGAATTGCATCTTGAATCCAAATTTAACATTCATTTGTGCGAGAATGGCCTTCCAACTATTCGACGGAATGAATTTATTCCCTAATGTTTCTAGCGCAGAAAATAATCTTTTTCTTTTTTTTTTACATAGGAAGAGAGCGTAAATAAATATGTTATTGTTTTAACTTGCCTGTTTTCTAGACTTGCATACTTTCCATTGTGTGTCGGTTGTATTTTAACCTTTATTGTTCTACAGGGTGTTATGGAACATACGATTCTACAATTTCTTATTTAAACCCCATACTTACAAGAGACTATTTTTCATTTCTTACATATTTTCTAACTCATTTGATTGCTAGTTTTAATTATTAATTTATCTATATGAGTTAGAACCTACACGGAATTTTGTGTGCTGTTTTGAAGGATGATAAATCCGTTTTGCTTCGGCTTCCTTAAAGAAACTTCACTACTGATAGTTATAAGCAGTCATTCACAGATTGTGGGATCACGGTATATTAATGCCCGTCCTTCTTTTAAAATCGCAAGATTTTCATGATTTTTCCCATGATATTTTAGAGGCCCTGTGGCCTATTTGTTTTGTATTATATTATTATTATTATGATTTCTCGTTGTCTGTGTTCTTTTTCTCAATTTGTGCTCTGTTTGAAATTTTGAACCGCTCCAAAGTCAATTTCTGCGTACGTTTCTTATTACAAGGATGAACTTCTGCCTGTATATCCTCATATTTGCACACATGAGGAGTCGTCTTCCTTAGATTGTCGTATCCTCCTATTTTTTTTATTATCCTTTGAGGTAGCATATACTTGTAATGGTAAAAAGTGTAGTTGTCTACAACTACTATCCTTGTAGCATAAAAAGAGCTGGGATTACATTGTGATTTATTGTTGTTTATGCGCTGCGAACTATTCTTTCAAGATATAATAAAAAATTTGGTTTATTAACTTTATTATTGTTTATGAAATTCTGTGTAGTTATTGATGGGCTCCGACTTCTCCTCAATCGACAATGTAAATGCATCAAAATAAGATGTTATGTCACATGTATCGTTGAACATTTTTGCAAGCTATTGATGTGGTTTTCCTATAGTAGAAAATTTAAATTTTCACTTCTGCGTTGTGGGGATAAACAAACCCAAAAAGACCTTTTTCTCTGATTCACATCTAAAATACCCCTTACGCAGAAATCTTGTCTTATTCTTATTTATTCATATTCATTAATGTACTGGAATTTAATTTACTCAAAGCAAACCAGTACATTCATCAAACAAGCAGCTATCCACTTTCTGGGAATGTCCCAGAAAACTACTCATTTCATATAAAAATTGGACTTCAATTTACAAGAAAAAGAAAGAAGAAGAAAATCTAGCAGAGGAAGAAGACGAATTATTTTGTGTGACTAAGAATGTTTTCCCTGGGGCTGTAAGGAGAAAACCTTACTCCAGTTTTATAAATCACATATAAGACCCCATATTGACTATGGGCTCATCGTCTATGGTGCATCTGCAAAGACCCAGATGCAAAAAATTGAAACAACACAAAATGATATAATACGTCTCATATTCGGTCTTAGGAAACCCACAAGCACCAAGTTTCTGCTTATTGAGAGTGGATTAACAACAATAAGGAAGAGACGTAGCTTTCTCTTGACAAAACGTCTTACAAAAATTGAATCAAATAGCTCACACACCCTACATAATTGGTTAAGAAATCCAGCAATGTATAGAGGCATTGCAGATGAGTATGCCAATATTCAGAAGAAGTTCCCCGTACCGGCAAAGTCTATTGCACCTACTTTCCCCCAATCCCCTCCATGGAATTGGTCAATTCCCATAATAAATACTGATTTCTCAAAGTGGAATAAAGATTTAACCCCCATTGCTTTTGTCCAGAAACAATTTGCTGAACTTAATGCAATTACCTATAAAAACCACTACCAAATATTTGTTGATGGGTCAAAAAAGAATGAGAAGGTAGCAAGTGGTGCTTTCCATCCTTACCTGAAAACTGCAATGGCCGAGAAATTATATAATAATTTATCTATAATGTCTGCTGAGTTAAATGCCATAATCATGGCATTTGAACACCTTAAGGAAAACCAACCTTTGATTGCAAATTCAAATAATATTATAGTATATTCCGACTCTTTATCAAGCCTTGAGTTGCTGGCCTCAGCTCCTCAGTATAAGTTGGACATTGACACTTATCATTGTCTCAGTATTGTAGATAATCTTGCTTCAAGTGGCATAAGAACTTATCTTCAGTATATTCCTAGCCACTCTGGTATAAGTGGTAATCATCAGGTTGATGAAATAGCAAAAAATGCTATAAATATTGACCAGCCAAGTGGGAGACCAATTCCGATTAGAGATATTTACCGATGGAGACTATCAGATATTAATTTTAATAAGATTAATCCTATCCTTTCCCCCTTTCCCAATAAGTATTTTTCTAAAATTTATCATAGAATTCATTCGGGAAAAATGGCCTAAATTTTCTTGCATTCTCGTATAAGTTTTGTAATTCAAGTGGTTCAATTCCCCTGTCCCCTCTTTGCAGGTATTGTAATATGAATAATGAAAAAACTGACCACTGCCTATTTGAATGTAATATGCTGACGTCTGCACAACATACCTTGCTTTGTAAACTGCTAAAATGCTTCAAACACCACAAAATCTCACTATCAGCCAAGAGCCTAGCCAACTATACCTGCACACAGAGCATAGAAATCGACATCGATCATCTTATATTTGAACTCCTAGAGTCGAAAGATCTACTGAAAGATATCTGAAAATATCTAATAAATATGAGGCAATCAAGCCAGTAGCTCTGTAGTCCACAGAGTGAATCAAAAGGAAAAGGGCTAAATAGCATTACTGAAAAGCCCGCCTGCTGTTAAATAGAAGAGAGAAGAAGAAGAAGATGTTTTCACCATTTTTTTCGCTGCTAGGGTACGATACTTGACTTGACTACAATGAAGTCAGCTATAGTTCACGACTAGTCACTTGGACCTCTTATATTCCTTTCAAAACATTTGGATAAAATGGAGACAAAACCTTATATAAACATTTGATGAAGTCAATAATAGTTCAGTTAAAGATCCAAGAAATCAAAATAAACACCAGCACATTTCAAGCAGAGTATTACCTTTTAAGCTACAAAAAGGATGAAAATCATTGTCTAACTCATTATTTCGAGGTGGATTTAAGTAGGGAGTCCTCCTAACTTTATTTTAAATACAATTGAAAAGTTAAAAGGTAGTATATATATTGATAGTAGGATAATTAATAATTATTTGCAAATAGCTTAAGAATGGCCAAAAGAATGAAAGGGGTTGCGCGCACGGCGGTAGCCACCCGCGCTCAACTTTTCTGACATGCACTCTTTTTTAACAATTTGCACTCTTTTTTGGCCTTGATTTGCACTCATTTTTTGAGTCGGCAATCGGCAACCCTGGTTTTAACCATTCTTACGTCATTTACACATAATTATCAGTTGTCCTTCGATCGATAAACATATTATCTTTAAATTTTTCAATTGTATTTAAATAAAGTTAGGAAATCAACATCTAAATAATAAGTTAGATAATGACTGTCATTCTTTTTTTTTAGCTTAAAAGGTAATGCTCTGCTTGAAATTTACAAGTGTTTATTTTGATTGGTTGGATCTGTAACTGAACTATAGTTGACTGCATCCAATGTTTATTTAAAGTTTCGTCTCCATTTTATCCAAACGTTTTGAAAGGAATAAAAGAGGTCCAAGTAACTAGTTGTGAACTATAGCTGACTTCACTGTAGTCAAGTCAAGTACCGTACCCTAGCACAGCGAAAAAAAATTGAAGTAGAAACAAAACGGATTTATGATCGTTCAAAACAGCACACAAAATTGCGTGTTTATTGCGTTTGTATTTGCATTTTATCACGTTGTGCCTCAGTGTAACGCAGCAAATTCAGAAACCGTTGAAGAAGAGGCACAAGAGTGTCCACACCTCCATATAAGGCAATATTTGGACTTAAGCATTTGGTCCCAACTTTATATAATCAAGTGCAAAAAAATGAGCTGGGCTCAAGCGAAGTTTAAATGGACCTTGTACGCGCCCTATTTCTTCCTTTGTGACAAAGCACTTGAGGAGCAACAGATACGTCTGTCGCGAACTTTTTAAAAGCCTGTGAATCCATGTTCCCTCAGCTTGAAACTCTTTGTTTAGTGCAGTGATGTTTTGTAAGACAAATGAAAGAAAATACTAAGTAACTTTCACAGATGAATCACGCATAAAAGCAAGATTTTTTTAGCCTTTTCTTTGGCTCCTCTATCTCCAGCGGAGTCACCTTCTCCATGGTTGATAAAGAATAAAAGGAACGGGTTCTACTGCTCAAGGATCCGTTCAACGGAAGCTTCAAGGGTGAGCCATTAGGTACTTGAAGTCTGCAAAAGCTTATGGTTTTCCACATGACAGAAATTTCGGTAGATCTTTAGTTCATCCTGTCTTTTTGGGCTATTTGCCACATATGCAACAACGTCACGACTAAAAAATGTCAATTCCATCTGGCAAGTTCCTTGCAGAATATGCAGAACAGAGAGCAAGGGCATGGCTAGTGCAGCCTAGCACAGGCAAATCTGGCACATATTCTTTTAGCAGTTTGCAGAGGTATTCCTAGGCTTTCCAAATTTCCAAGTATTAGACACTTCTGGCATAAGCCCCAGAAAGTCTTCTCGCACTATATATATATAGTTTATTAACCCGTCAAAACAAAGGCAGATGGAGGAAAACAAAAAGAAAAACACCACTTCAAAATAAATAACACAAATATAAAAATCCATACAAAGTCAACAAGACAAAGCACTTGAGGAGCAACAGATACGTCTGTCGCGAACTTTCCAAAAGCCTGTGAATCCATGTTCCCTCAGCTTGAAACTCTTTGTTTAGTGCATTGATCTTTTGTAAGAAAAATGAAAGAAAATACTAAGTAACTTTCACAGATGAATCACGCATAAAAGCCCGAATTTTATTAGCCTTTTCTTTGGCTCCTCCATCTCCAGCGGAGTCACCTTCTCCATGGTTGATAAAGAATAAAAGGAACGGGTTCTACTGCTCAAGGATCCGTTCAACGGAAGCTTCAAGGGTGAGCCATTAGGTACTTGGTCTGCAAAAGCTTATGGTTTTCCACATGACAGAAATTTTTAGTTCATCCTGTCTTTTTGGGCTATTTGGCACATATGCAACTACGTCACGACTAAAAATTTCAATTCCATCTGGCAAGTTCCTTGCAGAATATTCAGAACAGAGAGCAAGGGCAAAGCTAGTGCAGCCTAGCACAGGCAAATCTGGCACATATTCTTTTAGCAGTACACAAAGACCTTTTTGGTGTCCAGTGTTACCACTGACAGTGTCAAAGGCAATCTTCATCAAATTTTGCAAAAGTATTCCTAGGCTTTCCAAATTTCCAAGTATTAGACACTTCTGGCATAAGCCCCAGAAAGTCTTCTCGCACTATATATATATAGTTTATTAACACATCAAAACAAAGGCAGATGGAGGAAAACAAAAAGAAAAGAAAAAAAAACACCACTTCAAAATAAATAACACAAATATAAAAATCCATACAAAGTCAACTAGACAAAACTTGACAGTCCATTACTGTTGTATCAATTCAGCCCACGGGTGGCCGCAAATACACAAATTAAAACGTCGGATTTGCACTCCTAAGCATCCTCTGGGTCAATTATATTAAATCTCCTAGACATGTACCGATTGCTCGTCCATGGGGGCACCCGCAGCAAAAACTTTGCAATCCTATTATATGTAGCTCGAAGATTATGCCTATCACTCAGAGTAAAAATTCGCCAGCACGGGCTCAAGTAAAGCAAATGAGGGAGCCATTAAACTTTGGCCGTGCAGCCATTTAAACATTTGCCTCTCAGTTACTTGGACTATCTCGTCTCGGCTTTTCTCTTTCTACAATTGGCCATGTCTTGATGCAACCTACTGCAAAATACTTGATTTTCAATTCAAAATTAACGTACTCGGAAAATCAAGTATTTTGCAGTAGGTTTCATCAAGACATGGCTAATTGTAGAAAGAAAAAAGCCAAGACAGATAGTCTAAGTAATTTAGAGGCAAATATTCAAATGGATGCACGGGTGAATGGCGGCAGTAAATATGACTCTCTTATTGGACAAATACTTGTTTGTTAGTTTTTGGAGCTCATCGTTATAAAGTCGTGATAGAGTTTGGCGATAAAATTTCTGCTTATTTGCAAATATACGGTTGTAGGTGTATGACGAGAGTTTGTGGAAGTGAGCCAAAAGAAGCCGACGGGTTTCAATAATTGAACGGAAAACCTAGATACACAATGGAATTAACTACCTCAACTTCGGCATTACCTAATCGAACTGGCGCGTGCTGACTTTCTTTTGAATCAAACAACAACACAGAAGATTTATCAGGGTTAAACTGGAGGCCTATTTTATAATACGCGCACTGGAGTTGCAGAAACTTTTCTTCCAGGCCATGCAAAAAACGACTTATATTAAAGACGTCATCTGCGTAACCAATTAGGGAGACGTCGATCCCAAGAAGAATACATGTAGTCAGGGCATTAGACTGGGGTTTAACAATGCTATTGTTAAATGCAGTCGGTGAAGTAATAGCACCTTGCCTTACTCCTTTTTTTACTGGCAACATAGGGTTGCCATGTGGTGACAACTCAATGGCACAGTCAATTAATGGGACCTGTCTTGCGCCAATGGCGGCAGGAAGCAAAAGCTCAGCTTTTAAATGAAGATACATATCATACAGTGGTGCCAAAGAACCAGGATCAACACCTCTAAGACCCATATCAAGTATTATACCTTCGTGTATCAACGAATCGAAAGCCCGTCTGACGTCATGGGATGCTAGCGCTAGGATTTCACCACGGTTTTCTGCCTCAATTAGACCCGAAATAAGAGCGCTAAGTGCATGTCCGCATCCAAGGACAGTTTGAAAGCCAAACTGGTGGTCCTGGACAGTGCACTTTGATTTTAACTCGTCTATAATCAACAACTCAAAAAGCTTGCAAAGGGTAGTTGCAACAATAATCGGGCGGTATGAAGAGTACTCTGACGATTCTTTAACTTTTTTCAAAATTGGAACCAGGGAACCTATACAAAAATAATCAGGTACCATTCTTAGGTTAAAAATCATTTGAAAAAGTAGAACAAGGTGCTCAAAAAATAAATCGCTGTACAAAAATAAATGCTGAGCCGAAATCTGATCAAACCCCTGCGATTTCTTTTTCTTCAGCTTTTTAACAGCCTAATATATCATAACCTTCTTAATAGAGACAGCAGGACTTCTTGCACGCGAAAAAAAGTCATAAAGACGAGTTTTAAAACCATCCTTAAGCTGTGGGTCTGGTGACGAGAATTCATTTTGGTAATGTTCAATCCATGATAGTAAAGGAATTTGCGAAGTTGGATCTTCGCGAGAATCCTTAGATAATGCCGACCAGATCTGATTCAGATTCGAACGAACCGCTTCAGAATTTGCCGGAATTAAAAAACCACGATACAAAGAAAGCTCCTTTGCAAATTGCCGTTTCGTAAGAATCTGAATCATATTCAGCTGCCCATCACGCGGTAAACCGGCTTCCTGCCAGATAGAAAGCTGCAACTTAGCAGAATTACAAGCATTCCATTAACTGATATTAGACGACCAGCCAGGAATCTCTGTATCAGTCTTTACTTTTCTAGCAGGTACAGCTGACTTTTCAGCAACACGCAATGCGTGAGTTAGCTCACTACAATAAGTGTTGAGTCGAAGTCGAGACTCAAGTAGATTCATTTTAGAACTATTCATAAGCAAATTGGACTGGACTCAAATTTTATCTAGTATACTATCACTAACACTCTGAAAACAATCCCTAGAAGCACGCTCCCAATCATAAACAAAATAAAACCGTTTTGCCCTCGGATTAGATGGCGAACTTACAGGGCTAACATTCACATTAAATACAAAAGAAAGTGGAAAATGATCCGACGTAAAACAAGAGTCCGACACAGTTACTTCATGGGAATGTCTTCCAAGACGACCCACGACGTAAGCTTCAAGCTGGCTTAAATTATAGACTCACCATTATATTTTTTGGGAAGGTCTTCATACTGCAGCATTGATGTCTGATTGTTCCCTGCTCTTGTCGAAGTTTGTTCTAAGATTGCACCTCACGTTTCTCACACACATCCGATTATGTCTTTATAGCACACTTTACAGTAAGCTAAGTCCTGCATCATTTAAAAAACGATCAAAAATTATATAAAAAAACTAATTTTCTCAACTGAAAGTAAGGAGCAACATTAGAACGTCAACCGAACAAAAATTACAACGTATATGAAGGTGGTTGCCAGCTCCTCAACACCTCACTCTTTACGCTAAAGTTTGAATTTTGTCCCAATTCTTTAAAAAGGACTCCTGAAACACAAGGGTCGTTGAAGTAGAACAATATGAAGCTTCTTTAAAAGTACTAAAAAACATTAGCGTGAAGAGCGAGGTGTGGGGGAGGGGTGACCCTCTTCAAATATGTGGTAATTTCTTTTTGTTTTAAGATTAAATGTTGCTCCTTACTTTCAATTGAAAAAACTTCCCGTTTTTTTTAATAGTGTTAAAAACCAAGGCTGAAATAAGTATGCATAAAAGGAAAAATGCTTGGACAGAAATACTAAGCACCTTTTTTCTCCTTGTTTCTTGTACGAGATTTTTTTTTTTTTAATTTACAAACGGGTTACAATAAATAAATAAACAAACATCTCATTTAAAAAACACAATCCAATGCATTACTGCATGCCGGACAAAACCCGAAAAAAAAAGAAAAACACTTAAAAAAAATATATAATATTTTCTTTTATTATCTTTTATTTCCTCGGACCCTAATATAACCCAAAAAGGGTCCAACCCAAAAAAAATAAATATCTTCTCTCGCCTCCCTCTCCCACCCCTCCAACAAAAAAGTGGGAACTTGAGAATCATCCACGCAAACAACCCAACACAACTCACAACATTTACAAAAAGAGAGGAGAAAAAAAAATAAAAAAAGGAAATAAATCACTCATCCATTCAAAACCCAAACAATCATCTCACCAACAACATTCGACCAATCATTCTCTACACACAACCACTAAAATCTTACATATTGAGAAAAACAGCTTACTAGAGGGAATTTCGAAATTCATCCAGATCTGTCTTATTTTTTACCTCCTTAGGAAGTTTGTTCCAGACAGCCGGGCCATAAAAACGGATAGAAAATGTAGACTTTGTTGTTACGGGGAACGGGGTTCGTATTGAATGGGCATTTCTTGTCTCATACCTGTGTTGAGCTTCAGTAAATGCAATCGAGAAACATGCAGGTAGCAGGTTATTAAAACTTTTAAACATGAATAATGCCGTGTAAAACTTAACTAGGCCGAACAGTGGCAGAATCTTAATACCGTCGTTTTGCCTTCGAGCCGAGTAAAAACCTCGCATTCCAGATAAAACACGAACAGCTTTATTTTGTAGAACCCTCAGTGGCAGTAGATAAGTAATAAATGTCGCTGACCAAACACTTGCACAATATAACAAATACAGATGAACCAGCGAGAAATACAGCATTCTTAAAATTTTAGGAGGGAAAAAATGTTTCAGTTTCGGCAGCATTCCAACATTCCTGGCAATTTTTGTACACAGTGATTCAATATGAGGTTTAAACATAAGACACTCGTCAACTTGGACACCAAGATATTGGACATAACTATGTTTCTGGATATATCCACTTTCTAGTTGAATGCCATGGATCCAAGGATAATAATTAGGACTTCTTCCATATAGAATAAATTTACTTTTACTATGATTCAAACATAATTTATTTACACGCATCCATCTTTCAATACAACTCATTCCTGTATTTAAAAGCAGAAATAAATCTACCTCAGTCACAGCTGCAACAGAAAACTGTGTGTCATCAGCGAAACTAGGCAATATCATCTTTGACCTTCTAGCTGCAGGTCCCACATGACTAAATATCCTTTTAAGACACGCATTCAAATCATTAATATAGATTAAAAACAACGAGGGTCCAAGCACAGAACCGTGTGGTACTCCACATCTCACATGCATATAATCAGAATGAACACTCCCAACGCCAACACATTGTTTCCTTCCGCTCAAATAAGACAAAATCAAACTATGAAAATTACCACGAATACCGGCATGCTCTAATTTTGATAATAATAAACTATGGTCAACAGAGTCGAATGCTTTCATAATGTCCAGAAATATAGACGGAACTTTCAACCCCGCATCCAACGAATCATTGACAAATGTTGTTAAAAAAAGCAAAGCTTGCTCTGTTGACATCCCATGACAAAATCCGAACTGAGTAGCGTGAAAATAAGAATTTTTATTTAAAAAATCCACCATTCTTTCATAAATCAGTTTTTCAAACAGACGCGATATTATTGGGAGCATTGATATTGGTCTGTAATTATTCATATCATTCTTATCACCACTCTTAAACAGGGGTACCACATGAGCACTTTTCAAACAATCCGGGTAAACTCCACTCTTAAAACATGAATTAATCAAATACAAAAAATGACCTGAAATAATAGAGAAAACTGAACGAAGAATTCTAACACTGAAAAAATCCGACCCGGCTGCTGAATTCTTCATTGACTTCACAGTCGTCTCAAGCTCTGCAAGAGTCACTGGTCTTAAGAATATAGAGACTTCAGCTGCCTCATCGAGAAAATCATTATAAGAGCCATCACTGGGTGACTGCACAACACTATCAGATACACTCTTACTAATATCTGTAAAATGTGCACACAATATATTAGCAACTTGATTATCCGAGTGAGCATCAGGAATGTCAGGGATAGTCGGGGCAGCACGAGGGTTCACCACCAACTTGATGATTCTCCACGTTTTCGCAGGATTGCCTTCTGCTTCTTTAAATTTATTTTCAAAGTAGAGCTTTTTAGCCTGTCTTAGAAGGGTGTTAAGATTTCTATTATAACTTTTGTGAATATCTTTATCTGATTGAGATCCAGTTTTAGTAGACCTTTCATAGAGCTCTTGTCTTTTATCCATCGATTTAAGTAGCGCTTTCGATATCCATGGTTTCTTTGCAACATCATAACGTTTACGCTTTTGTTTGAACTCTAGACTTTCATATAACATCTGAATCAGTTTATCATACCATTTACCAAATTTATCGTTAACACAATCAGTACCATCAAGGCATTCAAATGACTCATTCGTAAGTTTAGTCCTATATTTATATATGGCTTTCTTATCAATTATAGGCTGTTTAACTCCAGTCATACAATCTCCTTGACGACAACAACTAATAGCTGGACCGTACAGAATAGCCAAAAAGTACGATAACGAATATACTTTTAAAATGGAAAATCCCGATAGTGGAAGAACTTACAAGGCGCATGTTAGCCGAATAAAAAGAGCCAAATTTCCAGAGAGATGGGTATCACATCCCTCTTCTACTGATTCTTCAGATTCGGAAAATGAGCCCCCTAGGTCAAGATTGGCAGAGCTAAAACCCTTCAATTTCAAGCAAGACTATTCCGAGAATGACAGTGATCAGGAAAATTTTGAAGAATTTTTAGCTATGAAAAATCTAGTTAGTCCAGAGAAAAAATCCCTAATACCAGTAAGAATAAAAACGCTGAAAAGTCCAAAAAGTTATTCATCGGCGAGCGCAGGAGATTTAGATTATACAATATCTCCAAAAACCCAATTTTTCCCCGATAGAATTTCAACCCCATGTCCCCCCAAAAGATTTCCAGACGATATTGTTTCCCCTGCAACACCGATAGAAAGGCCCCTGTCTTTACAGGAAGAATTAAACAGATCTGTAGAAACCACCGGTATTACTGTAAAGAAAACTCCTCCCAAAAATTTAAATAAAACAAACCTACGAGAGGCTATGGATTTAATAAATTTTCCCATAAAAACGAGTCAAAGTACATTACCCGAGAATAAAACTCCAAAGGATGACCAGTGGGGTCAATATCATGATATAACTGTGTCCAAGGTCAAACCTAAACAGTGGACTCCATGGAGGGAAACCCTAGTGCAAAGAGTGCCCCATCCCCCTGAGGACATGGCATTCAAACAATGGAGGAACCCTGCAAAAACTCTTGATTCCTCCCAAAGCTCTCAAGAATCTTTCAAATCTGCCGAGTTGAAGACTCAAGACGAGGACGTAGGGAATAAACCTTCTACTTCCAGAGGAGTAGAAATTTACGAAGGAAGGGCAGGTGATACCTCAAAAAATGCCACCTCTAAAAGTTCTAATCCGGATTTGTCGGAAACCAGTTCCGAAGAGTCTGACGGCGAATCAGACCATATAGTAGTTAAAGAAATAGGGAAATCAAATCGAATTCAGCAGCTGCACACGCGAAGGAAACAAGATTAAAAGGGCAAAAATTTTGGAAAAAACAATACAAGAAGTTTGACCTTATTTCGTTAGAAAAACCGAAAAAGAAAAAACCACAAGAAACAGAGGAGAAAATAACGACACAGTCAGGTAGAACGGTTAAAAAACCTGACAGATGGAAATATCCCTAATTAATGTAAAGACAAATTTCAAAGATTATAAATTTAACACCATAATAAATTTAACAGTGTGCAAGTAAAGTCAACCAAGTCAATATTAATGAAAAAAAATATATATAATACAAGTGATGTCAAAACGTCAGCGATCAGAGAGAAAGGCCCAAGGCGGGAAGCTCGTGGTCGACCGATGGTGACAAATAGTATTTTTAGGTCCTGTGTGGCACATTCTGCCTACTAGGTAGCTACCTTACAAAAATCAACTATGCCCCTATAAATGCGAATTAATCAGTTGGACAACCTATAATGCACCCAGTTATTGAGGTCAATAACGGAATTTATATCATGGGGAGGGGAGGTTCGGTCTCCCCTACCGACCGTGTTTTCAAAGACAATATCATTGATCCTATACGTATTGTTATTATACTTGGTCATTGGACCTCAGGTGTAAAACAATACATAGGGAATCGTATGGAATTCAACCTATATTCTACAAATGAACTATGGAAATCATTCCCTACTCAGTATTAAGTTGTGTAATCAAACCTAATTAGACGGACCACGTTTCGTGGGAAGTCTGGGAGGAGCTCGCCCACAAGCAACGTTTGGTTTGTTGGGGGCGGTCTCGTCCCTCGGATTTTCTATGAAAAAATCGACCCATGTCCTAACCAAGATGGATATTATCCAAAACAAGAAATTACCAGTACAGAAGCGTCTAATTATATGAAATATTTTATCTTAGTGCAGATTATAATTATTTTAGGCCTACACATAAAATAGGATACCAGTGTAATTACGTGCTGCACGCTTGCTCATTCATGTGTTTCTTACTCGAGAAATATAATTTTTCTTACTCGAGAAATATATGTACCAATAGTTGGCTATTGATACGTTTATATGTAGAATTTCACGGCGGATGTGGAATTATATCTCAATAATAATATGTAAAATTTTAAAACCATTTGATCAGTTAAGATACATGGATTGAAACCCTGTGTATGTCCAATGGCGACTAAGTGAAACCCACAAGGAATTCCCTATTAATGTGAAGGTGTTTTTCGCTTAACAGATTCTAATAAGACTTTAATATCATATTTATTTATTTAGTGCTGAAGGGTTTGCTCAAACAATAGCCTTCTAAAAAGATATTGATGTCTGTTCTTCATTACGTTTATATTCGTAGTCAAGCATCAAATGGAATCTACGCGGGCAAGCTTGGAAATCCTGCATCTAATTACCTTATTCGAAAGGCGAATATGAGGCACCAATGTTGACTTGTAACTACGGAAAAATCCTGAGACTAAGAAGGTGAAAACCAAGAGAAGAACACGGGGAAACAGCTTAAATGCAGAGTTTAAATCGGAGTCCCATGAGAACGTCTAAGCCAAGAAATAGGGAAGACATTAGAAAACGAGTGGGTATGGAGGTCTCCACTCGTCCTTGTTATGTCTTGTTCCCTCATTGTAGTATCGTTTATGTAAAACTGTGTGGTTATGACGCTGCAACATGCGTTTCTTAAACAGCACGGACGTGCGTGAACAATGCAGGCATGAAATATGTTGTAAAATTAGACCTCAAAAATTAACCATGTAGCATAAACTCTGTTTAAATGATTATTTTAAATCTAATGTAAAATTAACTAAGTATTGAAAGAAGTTAAAATAAAGTGTATGTAGTAATGTATATTGGAAAGTATAATTTCCCAATGGGAACTATGTTGTTTTATTATAACCCAATCAATGCAAGACTTATTTGTACTATAAGTATTTACTTCAAAGAACGTGTGATTCTGCCTCGTTATTTTTATTACACGAAGTAAATGGACACATTGGATATTGAGCATTACAATGAGTTACCCAGTACAGATACAACGTAGTAGCATCTATTTTCATCATACCTCAACCAACGAAGAGTACTCACCATAGACTCCAGGCAATTTTCATCCCAGCTTCGTCCACGAAAACAACAGTTACCTTTGATCATTCAACCTTCAACCACAAACCATATTACGTGTCAGGTAAAATTATATTTGAATCTCAGTATCCAGTGCTTTATCGAACTATATAATCACATAAATGCTGAGAACCCCATCGGACAGTACAAGATAAATACCTAGATATCGCCTTTGATACCCATTTTTGGACCCCAGAATCATTTGACAGTATAGCGATGATATTTGAATATTTATGATATTTATTGATATTTAACGATATTTGAAGTTAAATGATATTTAAAGACATTTGAAGATATTTGAAGCTGAAGTCAAAGACAATTTTAAGTTTAATTCTGAGAACCCCATCGATCAGCACAAGATAAACGATATTTCACGATATTTGAAGTCAAATGATATTTGAAGATGTTTGAAGTTGAAATTAAAGACACTATGTTAAAAGAGTCACTATAGTTGGATGTCAACCCGATCCAAATCCAAACTTCAATTACCCCGTGATTAGCCTAGGAATCACTGCAAAGGGTAATCGACGCAAGCCATGAGCTAACAATTTCATAAAAGGCACAAATGAACAATTTTACGCGAGAATATATTCTCTATGTGCCTCAAAATATCCGAAAAAATGATGTGCTGAGAAGAAAATAACCGCACGCCCAGTGTTCGACCCCTTAATGATAAGGCACCCTATGAACTATCAAAGAAAAAGCAGGTGAGAGTGAGCCCTGATAGCGTATGCCAGCACATGCAGTTAGAAGCGTCATTTCCCAGTTGAAAATTAGAGAAGGCTCATCATGTGAACACAATCGTGCTTCAACTATCCCATGAAGAAACCATATCGTAAATGCTTTAAAGAATTTTGCCAAGACGAAAGGAGTGAAGGACAATAATTTACAACAGGAGGATTGAGTACACTAAGGACTCGAAGGTAATAAAATAGATGTGAATTTACATATGTTACTCCCTAATAACTTGGATAACTCAAAAATCCCAATAGTGAAAGTGTTTTAATGTTACCAGTGAATATGGTAAACCCAATATTGTTTGTTATAAATCATTCATGTATGTACCGCTAGATGTTCAAGTAGAATTAGGTGTAGTGTTATCATGTTATCCGTTTAATGTAGTGTAGATAGAATGTAGTATGTCATATAGACAGCAAAATAAAAAAAAGCCTTGTAAAAATCGAAAAAAAATTCCCCTTAATTCTTTCATAGTTCTGGGGGGCTTGAAGTTATCAACACATTTTATTTTATCAGGGTCTGGGGATATCTCTCCCTGGGTTACTACTACTCCTAAAAATTTAATTTTAGGTTGAAATAAATTTACTTTCTCGGGCCGGCATTTTAAATTGCCTTGCCTGAAGTTCTCGAACACCTTAGCTAATGTTGCTAAGTGTTGTTCAGTGTTTTCTCCCACGCATATAACATCATCAACAAAATGAATTATATTCTTTAATCCTCTTAACAGGTGCAATAGGGGTCTACATAGCGCGCTTGAACTTGTTTTCAGTCCAAATGGTACTCTTAAGTACTCATATGAACCACATTCAGATGCTGAAAATGCAGTTTTATGGACATGCTTTTCGGCTATTTTCACTTGGTGGTAGCCTTGGGTAAGGTCCAAAGAAATAAAAATTTGGTTTTTGCTTGAAATTGAGTCAAGAATTTCATCTATTCTTGGTAGAGCAAATTTATCGCTAACTACTTGTTTGTTGAGGGCTCTATAATCTACTACGAGTCTAAGATCTCCATTGTTTTTTGGTACTAAGATCACTGGTGCACTATACGGACTTATACTTGGGCGTATAATTTCGTTTTTTTTCTAATTCATGGATTTTATTTTTTAACCACTCTTTGTGCTTATATGGCACACGATATGGCTGTTTTGCTACGGGATTACCAGTCGTTAAAATTGAATGTTCTTATAATTGTATTAGCCCGATGTCACCTTCAGATGCAGAGAATACATCCTTAAAATTCCATAATAATTCGCATAATTTTTTTTTAAGTTCCAAATCCGTAATATGATCCATATTAAATTTGTTTAAAAATTGCGATTTAGTTAAAGGATATTTGTTATTTGAAGTTTTAATACCGTTAACTAGGTTTCTTTTAGAATTTTCCCATCTATTTAAATCATTCTCCGTTAAAACTTGGATTTGAACTAGACACGTCCCCTTTTTAATTGTAATTGTATCATTTTCGTGATTATTAGTTACCCAAATGAAACCTTCTCCTTTGTCATAAGATATAATCTGTTCCTCGCATAGCAGATTTTCGGGTATTTCAGATGGGGTTGCAAACCATATTTCTGATTTGCTAATCACTGGCTCAATCATCTGTGATATTTGAATTTTTTGCATCGTTTTGGGAGGGACTTTTGTTTTCCTTATCGCGAATCCGTAATATATCTCTTTATTTTCATTGTTTATTAGATTCATACTGGCGCTATGCTGCGCCATCGCGGCATCTTGTGGCGTCACGTAGGGTTTTACTATGTTCTTCCATAATTCCGCTATTTTCTTAATTTCGTTTGACCTGTATTGTCGCATATCTCCTATTTTTATTTTCGCAGATTCAATACTTTTATTATTTAAATTTACTTCATTTCTGCAATGTCTTTCAGGGTAATTGAACAAATTTCTAATTATGCCATGTCTTTGCGAGACATGAGGTTCAAAATATCGCGACATTATACCACCAGAAATTCTGTATACTGTTACGTTGTCTTTGTAACCTCTGTTACGACTTCTTAGGGTAGAAATTTCTTCCCCTACCTTAGCTGGGTAGACAAGCCTCTCATTTGCTACGTCTAATAGTATTCTATTAGACCTTAGAAAATTTGCGCCTATAATAGCCTCATATGGAAAGTTATCGCATATAATAAAATTTGTTATAAAGGTTCTATTGTCTCTTTTTATGTTTAGGCAAACTGAACCTTTTGCATTTAATTTATGACCTGTCACACTCATTAAATTGGGATTATTAGGGTTCCTCTGTCGCCTAATATGCAGAGGCAACATATTAAATACGCAAGAGTTAATGATACTAATTGTTGCACCTGAGTCAATCAAAGCCTTAAAATAAACATTTTCTACACAAAAATCATTAAATATAGGTAACTTGTTATTAATATCACTACAAGACGGCACTAATATTGTCTTGGACCTATTAAATATTCCGGGCACCCTCTGGGTCCAATTTATATTTTTGAGGGGCCTGAAACGTTTCCCTGAGAATTTATTTCATGTGTCGGTGCCTGTAATAGATATTCAGACGTATTATGCTCCGTAGGCATATTTAATTGATTTACGTCTGTCTGTCTTCTCCATGTATTATTATGGTAACGTGGATGTCTCGTGTCAGTGCCGTTTGCTAGCGCTGATTGCAAATGCCGTTGGTTTACAAAATTTTCATTTCTTGTTGGCGAGTTTTTGTGATTTCTATATGGCATTCTTGCATTAATTGGCCTTGGCGAGTATTTGGGTTTTCAAATCGGTAATTAATTTGTCTGTTGGGGGGAGGGTTATACAAATTTAATTGGTACGCATTATAAGGTACTGATTGGCGTAATCCCCCCTGGCTATAGCCTATTCCACGACCGGTGCTAAAATTTGTTCTTCCGAACAAATGGTTGCCGTAATTTTGCGTATTACCGACAGCAATTCTTGGTATGCGATTGGGGACATAATGGCACTCTCTGGCGATATGGCCAACACGATTACAATTATAGCACCTTATTATTGTAGGGTTATTTCCGTAATTAGATTGTTTAATAGGCTGAAAACGTACTGTTTTCTGCCTAGCGGGTTTTGACGTTTTATTTCTTTGTGGCACTGGGGAGTTATCCCTTGAAAAGAAATTGGGGATGCCTGATCACCCTTGAAGATTCGGTTCGCGTTTGAATCGCCAAGGCTATTTATTTTTGCTTTACTATGATTAGCGACCATCGTATCAACTTCGATCAATCACTCTACCTCCTGAACTGCAAGATCCAACGTCTGAATATTTTTGGATATTACCACTCTATATAGTTTTGGGGGTAGCCCAAGCAAAAAGGTATTTAGTATGACTTTTTCATACAGTTGTCCCGAACCAATTCCATATTTTGCCTCTACAGAAATGCGTATATTATCAAGATATTCCCTTATATTCTGTGAAAAGTAAAAGCTCACTACTCCGTGTTTTAATTTATTTATGGAACTGGTGTCTATAAACCTATCTTTAAATGCTTTTAACAAGTTATCAACCGTATTTATTGGCAAGTTGCCGTTGTTGCCTATGGTATCTTCAATCTGTTTTAGAAAGGTTAAGGCCTGGCCTTTTAATCGTAGTAGGAGCATGTCTTTTAACACTCCAACGTCTGTTTTTGTTAGTTGTACGAACTGGGTCAATTGGATATTAAACTCGTCAATATCTGATTGCCCATTGTACTCTGGTTTAGATTTTGCTATTTCTATATTTTTCGCGACTAACTTCTGCACTATTAATAAATCATTCAGTTCGTCCATTTTTTTTTCGTATTAATCAATGAAATAAAAATAATAATAAATTTTATTTTTTTTTACTTATCCTATTTTGGGGGAGGCTATTATCTCCTATGAGATATAAGGGTTTTCCTATCGTAGCTTAGCGGCAATAGGCCTAATCACTTTGCTTATATGTCTGTATCTCTCCAATAATTAAAAATAAAGTTTTAATAGCCTAATTAGTTCGCAGTTTTCCTCCAATTTCCGACTCGCGCCATTTGTAGCGATAGAAATTTTGGTATTTGTAGCAATAGAAAAATTAGTATTTAAATCAAACGTATTCTTACTAGTCAAAAATAAAACGAATTTTAAGTAGGACTGAGTTCAAAACTTCATTGTCTTTGCCAAGCTTTGCTTATGAACAAAGCTTGGCAGAAGTACTAAGTGGTTATATTCTCAATTCTAAGCAAAGGTGATTGTAGAAAAGGCTAATCACCCCTTTTAACATTCCCGAGAGCTTTTACAGTAAGCAAGTAATCTTGTACAAGAAAAAAGAAGAAAACAGATGCCTAGTATTTCTGTCCAAGCCTTTTTCCTTTTTTGCATACTTATTTCAGCCTTGGTTTTACAAAAAAACAGGGAGTTTTTCAACTGAAAGTAAAGAGCAACATAAAAACTTAAGACGAACAGAAATTACCACGCATTTGAAGAGGGTCACCCTCTCCCCAACACCTTGCTCTTCACGCTAAAGTATTTTAGTACTTTTAAAAAAGCTTCTTATTGTTCTAGTGAAACGACCCTTGTGTTTTAGGAGTCTTTTTTAAAGAATTGGGACAAAATTCAAACTTTAGCTTAAAGAGTGAGGTGTTGAGGAGCAGGCAACCCCCTTCATATACGTCGTAATGTTTGTTCGGTTGAAATTTTAATGTTGCTTCTTATTTTCAGTTGAGAAAATTTGTTTTTTTATTTAATTTCTGATCGTTTTTTAAATGATGCCAGGACTTAGCTTACTGTTAAGTGTGTTATAAAGACATAATCGGATGTTTGGCAAACGTGAGGCACCATCTTAGAACAAACTTTCACAAGAGCAGGGTTCAGAACAATCAGAGATCAATGCTGCAGTATGAAAACCTACCCAAAAAATTACATGCTGAGTCTATAGTTGAAGCCAGCTTGAAACTTACATCGTGGGTCGTCTTGGAAGACATTCCCATTACAAAAATGGACACTCTAATCCCAGTCCTGAAAAATGCTTTTGGAGACTCAGAACTTTGTAAAAGATTCAATCAGGGCAGAACTAAAACTAGTGGGATAATTAGACGCGTCATTGCCCTTGTAGAAAGAGATGTGCTTTCTTGTGAACTGAAGAAAGCTCATATTTCTTTAAAAGTTGACGAATCTGCCGATAAATCTTGGCAGGTCATGGTCCTTACAGAACAGTGCAAAGACTCCAAAGGTACAGTGCGGGAAGACTTTCTGGGGCTTTTGCAAGTAAGTAAGGCCAGTTCAGAGAGGCAAAAACGTCTAACACTCGGACATTTGGAAAGCCTAGGAATATCTTTGCAAAATTTGATGGCGATTGCCTTTGACAATGCCAGTGTTAACACTGGACATCAAAAAGGTCTTGGTGTACTGTTAAAAGAATATGTGCCAGATTTGCTTGTGATAGGCTGCACTAGCCATTCCTTTGCTCTCTGTTCTGCATATGCAGCTAAGAAGATGGAAGTGACATTTTTATTCGTGACGTAGCTGCATATGTGAAAAGTAGCCCAAAAAGACAGGATGAACTAAAAAATCTATCAAAATTTCTGTCATGTGGAAAACCATAAGCTTTTGCAGACTTCATGTACGTCATGGCTCACCCTTGAAGCTTCCGTTCAACGATCTTTGCGCAGTAGAACCCACTCCTTTTATTCTTTACCAACCATGGAGAAGGTGACTCCGCTGGAGATAGAGGAGCCAAAGAAAATTCTTTCTTTTATCCGTGATTCATCTGTGAAAGTTATTTTGCATTTCCTTTCATTTGTCTTAAAAAGATCAATATACTAAACAAAGATTTTCAAGCTGAGGGAACACGGATTCACAGGCTTTTGGAAACATCGCAACAGACGTATCTGTTGCTCCTTAAGTGCTATGTCAAAAAAAGAAAGAAATAGGGCGGGTACAATATCCATTTAAAATTCGGTTGAGCCCAGCTCATTTTCTTGCACTTGATTGTATAAAGTTGGGACCAAATACTCTGTGCCTCATGAGAAGCCTGCAAAACATTGGCCTATTGAGTGCTTAGCAGGTTCACTGCATCCAGATGAGCTGTCTGAATTTTTTTTGGAGTCGTGCTCACAAAAGAGCAAACGGATTGACTACAATGACCTAACGTTGGAAAATCTCAAATGCTTAAGTCCAAATGTTGCTTTATCTGGAGATGTTGACACTCGTGTGCCTCTTCTTCAACGGTTTCCGAATTTGCTGGGTGACACTGAGGCACAACGTGATAAAATGCAAATGAAAATGTAATAAACGCGCAATTTTTTGTGCTGTTTTGAAGGATGATAAATCCGTTTTGTTTCTGTTTCCATTTTTTTTCGCTGTGCTAGGGTACGGTACTTGACTTGACTACAGTGAAGTCAGCTATAGTTCACGACTAGTTACTTGGACCTCTTATATTCCTTTCAAAACGTTTGGATAAAATGGCGACAAAACTTTAACTAAACATTGGATGCAGTCAACTATAGTTCAGTTAAAGATCTAAGCAATTAAAAGAAACATCAGCACATTTCATGCAGAGCATTACCTTTTAAGCGAAAAAAAAAGAATGATAATCATTATCTAACTTATTATTTACAGTTTGATTTCCTAACTTTATTTTAAATACGATTGAAAAATTGAAAGATAATATGTTTATCGATCGAAAGATAACTGGTAATTATATGTAAATGGCGTAAGAATGGTCACAACAGTGAAAGGGGCTGCGCGCGCGGCGGCAGCCACGCGCGCTCAAACTTTTTGACTTGCACACGCTTTTAACAACTTGCAGTCTTTTTTGGCCTTGATTTGCACTCTTTTTTGACGTCGGCAGTTGGTAACCCTGGTTAGTATTTCTTTATTGTTCTTGTAAAGAAGATGTAATCAAATTATGAGTAAAAAGCGACAAGAAACTTTGGATTTTTTTTGCGGTGAAAGTACAGAAGAAAAACGAAGAAACTGGTAATAGCGTCCGCGCTCAAAGTGTTTTGTTAGTGGAGATAAATTCTCCTACCTGTGACAATCTTTCCGAAACATGCTGAACAATAGATGGCTCAGGTCAACATGAAAGTTCGGTCTGCATCCCTGAACCCCTTGCGGGTTCCAGTAGCAGTCAAGAACCTCTCTCAGATATATCTACAATGCGTCACGACAAACCAGATCAACCAATTCTTGGGAGATATCCGGCTTCCACTTTTAACGGAAGGAAATTCGGTGCACATTAGTATAAGACTTATGAATGGATAGGATAATCAAAAAACTTGAATTCCATGTTTTGTTTTGCTTGCCACCATTTTTCTATGGGGACTCTAAGGCCTGGAGAAACTGCTGGTAAAGGGGCTTTCATTGAGTCAGGACTTTGCAAGTGGAAATACAGTTCTGCTCTATTAAAGCAACATGATGGTTCTGAAAGACATAGACATTGTATGCCAGCATGGACGGAATTAAAGACAATTAGTACTGATACTTTCAGATCTATATCGAAGGCCTTAATTCATTCCAGATCTCAAGAAGTTCAAGAAAATAGAGATAATGTAAAGTACATTTTTAGCGCTATTTGCTTTCTTCGCCGCTAGGGTCTTGCTTTGATGGGTCATGACGAATCAGAAACATCTGCAAACCGGGGTAATTTGGTTGAATTGATGGAAGAATGTCCGAAGGTGACGAAAAGCTGAAGGCCAAGTCACAGCACCGATATGGTCAGTATTGCAGTCATCAGTACCAAAATGACGCTGTTACACTGATAGGAAATGCCTTGGACCAAGAAGTAATATCAGCTAATTACTTTTCTATTCTTGTCAATGAGACAAAAGACGTTTCTAGAAAAGTACAATTAGTGATCCTACTCAGGTACACATCAAATTAAAAACTAGTGGAGCGACCAATCGGCTGCTATAACATGCACAGATTAGACGCCGGGAGATTTTCCACCACGACTTGTGAAACTATAGAAAAGCTTGGTCTAGATTTGATGCTGTGTATTGCCCAATGTTATGACGGTGCAGCCGTCGTGAGGGGAATTTAACGAAGTTCAAGCAAAGTTTAGGGAGAAGATGTCTCATGCAGTTTATGTACACAGTCAAGCCCACAGATTAAACTTGGTTTTGACTGACTGCCAAAAAAATCAGCGAACTTTCGGAATTTTTCTCGAAGGGTGCAAAGACTTAAGGCATTTATATCATGCAGTAATACTCGACACGAGCTATTTGTGGAATCTATATGGAATATATGCGAAAGCCATTTGTAGAGCTATTTGCGGAATCAGATTTGATGCTGTGTATGGCGCAATGTTATGACGGCACATCCGTTGTGTGGGGTATTTAACGGAGTCAAAGCAAAGTTTAGGGAGAAGGTGCCTCATGCAGCTTATTTATACTGTCAAGCCCACAGATTAAACTTGGTTTTGACTGACTGCCTTAAAAAAATGAGCAAAGTTTCGGAATTTTTCTCTGTGGTGCTAAGACTTTTCGCATTTACATCATGCAGCAATACTCGACACGAGCTATTTCTGGAATCCCCGCGTATTAGCGGGCAAAAAGTCTTGGAGCTTGAGAGGACCGTCCAGACTCGCTGGTTTAACCAGTCCGCTCTATTTTGAAGCTAAGAGTCAGATTTGATTGTATTGTTGCTATGCTTTCCGCAGTCTCTGATAGTTCCAACGACGAAGCAGCATGTGAAGCAAAAGGACTACTAGACAAATTCAGCTCTGCCTCTTTTGTCTCGACTTTGCACATAATTGAAAAAGTATTAGTCATTGTAAATTGTATATCAAAGCAACTTCAATCCGAAAGTTTGCTGATTTATAAGGCAATTGAACTGATTTCTGGTATATATGAGACACTCCAAAAGCTAAGAAATGGTAGCGAATGAAACAACTTAAGCAAAAACAGATCCAAATTCTTGGCTTTGCACGATATCCAGGAATGGAAATCTCCACAATCTAAAACCAGTACTCAAAGCAAGAGAAGTCAAGCCATTTCCACTTGTCTCAAAGACTTTCTTTCAAAATCAACAACCGGTAAACGTAATACCAGTCATCCAGTTGAATCAGACTCCGGTAAAATTCTGTTAGACCGTTTCACGAGCGAGATGGACCAACGATCCATGCAAAATATGCCTCTGCTCGACGCTTTATCTGCCTTCGACCCCTCAAGTTCTGATTTTCTCGAACTTTCGAAAGTGGAAAGGGTTATGTGTCATTATTAAGAGATTCAGTATGTCGATGACCATGTCATAGAATCCAAGCTTTCTCTTGCAAAGCTGCATCTGTCAAAAAGTGATATTTCAAAAATGGATCTTATTTCAGCTATCGAAATTTTATCCCACCTCCCAGTTGCGTATTCTTTAGTGCTAAAACTGATGAAGCTAGTTGCTACTTTGCCTGTGACCACTGCCACCAATGAATGATTTTTCTTAGCACTAGGGCGTGTGAAGGACTATCTGCGATCAACGATGGGAAACGACAGATTCAGTGATCTCATGATAATGGCCGTTGAAAAAGGGGAGGTAGAGAAACTGGATTTGGATAGCTTAGTCGACGATTTTGCCAAGCAGCGAAGTCGCCGCCACCCCCTGTTTTATGTATGTTTATTCAATGTTTTTTTTTTGGCATCTTCCCAAAAAAAATCGAAAAAAGATCCTTGCCCCCCCCCTACATTTTCGAGAATTGACGCCACTGGCTAGCTAAGGAATAAGTGGCTCAAAACCATAGCATAAGATAATGCTTCAATAATTTTCTTTGTGATTTAGGAGAATAGGCTAGGCTTAGGATTAATCAGGCCATGCAGGCCATATAGCTATATGTATGTGGAAAAGTTTTTTTGGCTTTACTGGATATTATGAGTCAACTGTTGGTGAGAAATAGGCACAACAAAAGTAATGGTCTTATAAAAAAAAACACTAAACATTTGTATATAGGCTATGGCCATAACTGGTATTATCAGGGGTAAGGAGAGTTGAAAAAAAATTATATATTTTTTTTTTTAACAATTTAACACAATTTAAAAATTGTGTAACATTTATTTGGAAAGAATACTGAACTGGGAAAGACAATGTAAATTTCTATTTTCCTATCTGGTTTTTGTCCTTTAAGTCTACTTTGGCCACCCTATTATGTTTTTCGTAGCCTATAAACTAGAGCCATTTTTTAGTGTGTTTATTATGATGGTTTTGCTTTTTTATTGTTGCCAGTGGTTAGTATTGCTAAATTTGGCAATTTGTTGTAAGATTTCATATCTGAACTGAGCACTGCAATAAAAAAATCTTACTTCATTACATTTAAAAAGTTTCTACTTGTTGCTTGTTCAAAGTCGCATCCAGTATCCCCCCCCCCTAATTCCGAGATATAGCGCTAGATTATGCTCTAATTTCTTTTAAGTTGGGTTTTGTTTGGTATCGCAAACCAGCTGTTGACCATAAATAGAGAACTAAATTTAAAAAAAAAAAAACTAGATCGAGTGGTTGCCCACTTAATGAGCCTTGTGTTCATCCTCGGAGTGCCACATGCTGCAAAGTTCTTCCACGCTTTACACTGTTCTTCCACGCATGGCGTAAAGATTCAGAACTGGGTCTCTATAGAAGCAGACATGCTATAACAAAAATGAACACATTTTTATATTGCTAGTTTTTTGCTTACTCCCATGATTTGGTTTGAGTTTTTGACAATTCATCCACCCACCTCTCCTATAATGGTATCAAATAGCCCTAGGCTATACAAATAAAACAATCTAAAAAATTATAGAATTCTTACTTTGCATCAGCATCGATGAACCATATTTCCTTGTTTTTACCCCATTTTTATATATGTTTGAATTAGTTTTCATCAATTATTACTTTACTTCTCTCTGTGTAGCCTAATGGTACATGAGGTCACTGCCTGGGGATGAAGTAGCAAAACGCAAACCAAACCATAAAAATAGGGGTAAAATTTAAGGACGTACCCAGAGGGGGGGGGGGTTAGGGGGGTTTGAACCCCTCCCGGAATGTTTTTTTGACTCGTAATAACGTAACAAATATGGATATAAACAAATTTTGTATACGTTTTTTGAGTTTTTTTGTGTAAACCCCCCCCCTAAAAAAATGTTTGAGTAAAACCCCCTCCGAAAAAAAATCCTGGGTACGGCCTTGGTAAAATTTGCAATATTAAATGTCTCTTTTTGTTCTAGCATGTCTCCTTTTGAAAAGGCCCAATTCTAGCATATTCCCTATGTCGCTAGGCGCATTCCCTAACGATTGAGACCCTTTAAAGAAAAAAAAAATTATTTCTAAACTCCACTGTATTAAACTGCTATTTTTTTTAATAAAAATGCCCCTGCAAAGCGCAAGTTTCTCCCTTTGCTAACAGAAAACCTTGAACTTTTACTTTGGGAGGAGATGCTGGCTAATATTTGAAATATAGGAACAATTGAAATTATGTTTTCTGATTTGTGGGAGGAAGCATTAATATTTTAAACATATTCCTTGCATTCGAAATAAGTGATTAGAAGTGTAATTTTATCAAATGTCTTAAAAGCCCTTTTAAAGCATTATAAGCCCCCGTTTGAACAACAGCACTAATGATTCACAGGTTCAAGAAACTTGCAAGCAAACAGCCTCACATTTTGACCTAGCCTAAAATAAGGGTTATATAGACATGTTCCTAGGACTGATAGCACCCAGAATAAAATTAACCCAGGTTCCCGTGTGAACTGGAAACTGAGCAATGAAAACTCTTTCTAAAACATAAGTCTTTGCAGAGGCCCCCTCCCTCCACCCAGTTTTGGCACTCGGGGTAGCCTACCCTGGATGATGACTGCTTTCGAGTCATACAGTGTCTGAGATTTACCGCTATTTTGCTCGTCGTGATGTTACTAAAATGTAAAAATTAGTGTAAGATTCCATGTTAATGATTGACCCAATGTCTCGACTTACAATCTCTCCAAGAGTTATAACTATCATCAAAATCTCAGTATGGCGAATTTGAACTTATTTTCTGTTTTGAAACTTTCAGTGTTTAGCCGAGTCTGTACTAGGTAATAAAATGAGATACAAAAAAAACTTGTTTGATAGCAATTTCAAATTTTTAGTTTTGTTTTGAGTGGTTTTACCAGAATATCACAGAAATATCTAGTAGTTGACTAGTTTGTTGTGTTATTTTTCGGCCAATCTTAGGATTTAATTGCATCTTAAGCAGCTACATAACTATGGTTTTTATGTGAAATATTCGGCTTGTGGTTGTTATCAGTATAGACCAGCGCATCCATAGGAATAAGCTATCTTAAGTTCTAGAAGTTAATAAAAAGGTTTCATAGCTTTTTAACTATTATGACGCATAAACCAGTAGCTAAAAACAAATTAAATTTGACGGACCGTCCAAAATGGTTGTTTTTCCGTGAAAGCGGAGCAGGGTGAACCAAGGGTAAGCAAGCAAGGCAAAAGTAGTTAAATTAGGGGCAAACTTTGTCTGGCTTTAGCACAAAGGTTCTATTGTAGCGCTATTTCATCCTGTGTAGCAGTGCAGCAGATGCTACAATTTGTAGCACTTTAGTGATATAATTTCTTCTTTTTGTCATGAACGAAATAATGAGGATTTTGATAAAAAACTTGCTTAAAACTTTTTTTTATATGCTGACCAATTGTCTACGTTGCGCAGGCACTGATCTCCTGATTCGATGCCTTTGGTCGGGAGTGCAATATGTGGTTAGGACCAAATCATTGCCCTAACCACATATAACTACACTTTCTGCAGTTACAAAGACAGATTTACATGCCAGACAGGTTTCTGAGGTTAACAGCCAAGTGTGTAATGGATTCATAGTTAGATTTAGTGACTGCATACATTATTAGAGATATCAAAAAGTTATATCATTTACATAAAGCTAACTCAATTTGCGAAAAGGTTTGCGTAACTCATTTGCGTAACTCTCCTCTGAATGATCTTAATTGATGATTGAATAATAGGGATGAAACAGAGCTCGATAATATTCTTATTTTTAATTGGATTGTATGAGAGTGATAAAAGACTTAAAACTGCTTACCAGTTAAGGTAAGTCGGAGAGGATGGTAAGTCTAACGCAATCTATTATAAATGTTTGGAATAACATCATTCCTATCAAACTATGGAAACGATTAGCGATGACAAGAAGATTTTGTGATTTAACTTAGCTTTACTTCTTGGCTGTGTTCTGTATAATACACAAATATCAATTTACTTAGCTATTGAATTGACCTAGCTTTCACTTTTCGAACGTTGTCGCTATAATACACAAGTACACATTGAAGAATGGGGGTAATGTATAATATTCTTTAGTAATGGAGTATACAAAAAAAAAGATGAAACTAATAAAGTTGTAGATGTCAAGAAAAGAATTTTAATATAGAAGTTCAGGACAATCCTTAGAAATCAACTAGTGTGACGGTTATGGATTTGAACCATCGAGGACCACAACCATCAATGACTCTAACTACCAAGGAGCTCAACCTCCAAGGACTCCCCCTCCCCAACCTCCAAGTAGCCCCCACCCTCCAAATTTTTCACAAAATGACATGAACTATGCTTGCGGCTTGCCAGTATAAAATATGCTTTAGCATTGGAGCATACTAAGAAGTTGAAACTAATAGAGTCGTAGGCGCCAAGATGACCTTGTGACTTGACCTAGCTCTACTTATCGACTGTGTTCTGAATACTACACAAGTACCATTGGAACAGTGTTGTCAATACAAAATATGCCAAAAATTTGAAACTAATAGAGCCGTAGGCGCCAAGAAAAGATCACATGACTTGACGTAGCTCTCACTTCTTGGCTGTGGTCGCCATAATAGACAAGTACATAATGTGGGATGTGGAGGATATAAAATACTCTTTAGCATTGGAGTATGCTAAAAAGTTGAAACTAATAAAGTTATAGATGCTAAGAAAAGAATTTTAATAAAGAAATTCAGAACAATCCTTAGAAATCCTAAGAAATCAACTAGTGAGATGATTATGGATTTGAACCATCAAGAACCGCAACTATCAATGAAAGAACCGCAACCCTAACCACCAAGGACCTCAACCTCCAAGGGCCCCCTCTCCCCAAGATACAAGGAGCCCCCTGCCTCCAACTTCTTGGGCCCCTCCCCTATTTTTTTAATGTTTATTTTTTTTTTTAACATAATAATTTTTTTCAATTTTTTTTAATGTCTTAGAATGACATGAAATATACTTAAAACATAAACAAATCATATTTAATATTTTCGAAATACAAAATAGGAATGATATAGATGTTGGTCGCGACTTTTAATATTAGAAATACAATGCTTGTAGTAGTAGTTTTTTTTGTTGGACTGAATTTTTTTTAGACAGAAAATTATTCAACTTTTTTTATACGTATCTTAAAATGACATGAAATATGCTTTCGGCTGTACCAATCGTACTCTATGCTTGCTCATAAACACGACGCAGCTTTCCCAGTGGTATTCTATGGCCGGAGTACTTTTACATACAACAAATTCAACTACACAGGTATTTCTTAGACAAGTAAGAAATTTAGGTTTATTTAAGCTTACTTAGCGCGCTCAGTGAGCTTAAATAAACCTAACTTTTGTACGCGTCTCTCTCACTATAGCCGTGTGTCTGAGTGACTGTGCTGCCATCTATAAGTATGAGTGTGAAGATGGCAGCTGTAGTCTCTTGATTCTTTGAAATGTTGTAAGATCCTTTTGATGTTAAGAAATACCTGTCTAGTTAAATTTGTTCTATGTTAAAGTACTCCGGCCATAGAATACCACTGGGAAAGCAACGTCGTGTTTATGAGCAATCATAGAGTACGATTGGTTCAGCCGTAAGCATATTTCATGTTATTTTTAGATACGTATAAAAAAAGTTGAATAATTTTCTGTAAAAAAAAAATCAGTCCAACAAAAAAAAAGTACTACTACAAACATTATTTTTCTAATAGTAAAAGTCACGACTAACATATTTATATCATTCCCATTTTGTATTTCGAAAATATTAAATGTGTACCATGAGTAAGATGCAATGTATTTAAAATACCAAAATAAAGTTCCTTTCTAAAGATAATTCTGATTTCTTATAATTAAGCTAAATCTAGTTGCAAAAATGAAAACCCCATGTCCCCCCAAAAGATTTCCTGACGATATGGTTTCCCCTGCAACACCGATAGAAAGGCCCCTGTCTTTAAAGGAAGAATTAAACAGAGCTGTAGAAACCCCCGGTATTACTGTAAAGAAAACTCCTCCAAAAAATTTAACTAAAACAAACCTACGAGAGGCTATGGATTTAATAAATTTTCCCATAAAAACGAGTCAAAATACATTACCCGAGAATAAAACTCCCAAGGATGACCAGCAAGGTCAAGATCATGATATAACTGTGTCCAAGGTCAAACCTAAACACGACTGGACGTGGACTTCACGGAGGGAATCCCTATTGCAAAGAATGCCCCATCCCCCTGAATACATGGCCTTCAAACAATGGAGGAACCCCGCAAAAACTATTGATTCCTCCCAAAGCTCTCAAGAATCTTTCAAATTCCCCAAGTTGAGAACTCAAGGCGAGGACCTAGGGAATAAACTTTCTACTTCCAGAGGAGTAGAAATTTACGAAGGAAGGGCAGGTGACACCTCAAAAAGTGCCACCTCTAAAAGTTCTAATCCGGATTCGTCGGTAACCAGTTCAGAAGAGTCTGACGGCGAATCAGACCATATAGTAGCTAAAGAAATAGGATAATCAAGACTGACCTCAGCAGCCGCACACGGGAAACAAACGAAATTAAAAGGGCAAGAATTTTTGAAAAAACAATACAAGAAGTTTGACCTTATTTCGCTAGAAAAACCGAAAAAGAAAAAACCGCAAGAAACAGAGGAGAAAATAACGACACAGTCAGGCAGAACGGTTAAAAAACCTGACAGATGGAAATATCCCTAATTATTGTAAAGAAAAATTTCAAATCCCTTATGAAAATCAAATTGTGATCCACCATAATAAATGTAACAGTGTGCAATAAAGTTAACCAAGTAAATATCAATGAAAAAAAAATATAATACAAGTGATGTCAAAACGTCGGTGATCAGAGATAAAGGCCCAAGGTGGGAAGCTTGTGGTCAACCAATGGTGACAAACAGTGTTTTTAGGTCCTCTGTGGCACATTCTTCCTACTAGGTAGCTACCCTACAAAAATCAACTATGCCCCTATAAATGAGAATTAATCAGTTGGATAACCTATAATGTACCCAGTTATTGAGATCAATAACGGAACTTATATCATGGAGAAGGTGGTCGTGTTTTCAAAGTCAATATCGTCGATTCTATACGACGATATGACTTTGAAAACCTTCCCATCGTACTTCGAATTCATACTCCTCTATGGAATTCAACTTATATTCTACAAATGAACTATGGAAATGATCCCCTACTCAGTATTAAGTTGTGAAATCAGATCTAAATAGATGGACCAAGTTTTGTGGGAAGCCTGGGGAGAAACTCGAAGCCCATTTAGCTTTTAATTGTTGGGTTTTGGCGGTCCCCTCGGATTTTCTATGAAAAATCGACCCAGGTCCAAACAAAAAAAAAACACCAGATCAGGACTATCATGATTTCTGTTGTGTATCTCCTCTCTACAATGGGCATAAGAGTTTTCTAAGATGTAGAATCCCTACTGAAATTGCCTTCCACGTGAAGATTGGGAAAAAAATTAAACTATGAAGAAAATTAATCAAAAGTAAATCTAATATGCCTAACTTGACTTAAAAATTCGATAATCTGACACTATTCATAGCTAGAGCTTGATCTGAATCGTGTTTTGCTCTATTTTTAGGTTTTTAGTGTTTAATCATCCTTTTTACTTGCCGTTTTGTTCGTTTTTCTTGCTTAAAATATCAGTCAAATTCTTATTTAATTATTCTAATAATCAATTCGTACTCAATTTTTTACTTTAATTATTTATTAAAATACAATTTCTCAATAAGTTATTAATTAAAATTTAATTATCTCAATAAACTATTTAGAACCTGATAATTTATTTACGCTAGACTAAGGTTTATGTTTAACTTGAAAAGACTCTGCTTCATTTAGTGAAAAACGTTTATCTTTGTCAATTTTTTTCCTGTTTCTCCCTTTTTTTAGTTTATGCAAAATTTGTTTGAGCAACATGTATATTAAATTATCCAATTCTGATATAGTGACTACTAAAGAGATTTCCTCTTGAAACCTATATTTCTTCACCCCCATTACATCCCTACAAATTTCAGCCAGTTTTCAGTATATTTTGATAGAGCGAATTTGTTTTTATTAGCGGAAGTAAACACGAAGCGTGTTCTTTGGTAAAATTCAGTAGAGAACTTGAACTTTCCTTGACTTCGTTGAGAAAATTTTAAATTGAACTAGAACTTTTTATCTTCTGTGAAAATATTTCACAAGTATGGTATTGCTTTTTCTATCTTCCAACCGAAAAATTTAGAATTGAACTTTAAATTTCTTTATGTCTTTGTGAAATATAGAAATTAAGTGGAAGATTTTTATTTTCTTTGGCGAAATTAGAATTGTATTGTGTTCTTTGGTAAAATTCAGTAGAAAACTTGAACTTTTCTTCACTTCGTTGAGAAAATTTAAAATTGAACTAGAACTTTTTATCTTCCATGAAAATATTCACAAGTATGGTATTACTTTTTCTATCTTCCAACCGAAAAATTAGAATTGAACTTTAAATTTCTTTATGTCTTTGTGAAATAAAGAAATCAAGTGGAAGATTTTTGTTTTCTTTGGCGAAATTAGAATTGAAGTGTGTTCTTTGATAAAATTCAGAAGAGAACTTGAATTTTTCTTCACTTCGTTAAGAAAATTTTAAATTGAGCTAGAACTTTTTATCTTCCATGAAAATATTCACAAGTATAGTATTACTTTTTCTATCTTCCAACCGAAAAATTAGAATTGAACTTTAAATTTTTTTATGTCTTTGTGAAATAAAGAACTGAAGTGGAAGATTTAGTTTTCTCTGGGGAAATTAGAATTGTAGCGTGTTCTCTGGTAAAATTCCGAAGAGAACTTGAACTTTCCTTGACTTCGTTGTGAAAATTTGGAACAGTGTTTTAAATTTTTCATCTCTTCGAGACAGATCTGAACTAAAGTGGAAAATTTTAGTTTTCTCTGGAGAAATTAGAATTGAAGTGTGTTCTTTGGTAAAGTT
>JAQQPU010004994.1:19147-33558 GCA_029168905.1 Artemia sp. Kazakhstan ARC1039
GGTAAAGCATAGTGATGCGGCTTCAAAACGTGTTAATTAGGCTAAAATTTTTCTGCATATTAAGAAGTAAGAATTGTTTTCTAAATGTTTCCTTCTCAAGAGCCCCAGTTTTACATTAATACCCAATCAGGTAAACCCACAATAGATTGACTTTTCGTTAGCTCTGAAAGTTAATGTAGGATACTAAATGAAACTTTCAGGTATGGACCAAGTCTAGGCTAGCTCATGGGCAGTGCTTCCAATTGTCCCCCACCTCCAGAATACTGCTACCAAGGATAAAAAAAAATCCTGCCTATGGCTTTTTTTTACCACTTCAAGGGATGATCCCAAGCTCGAAAGAAGGCAAATTCATGGCATTTCTCCGAAAAAGTTAAGTAGGCTAAATATTTCACAGTTCATATTAGCCTATTGACTTACAAATAAAGTAAACATAGGCTACCACTCAATGCCTTTTTTATGCTTTTTCCAAATACGGGCCTAATAATAACTTTTGCCGCAAAAGAATTTTACCCCCACCCCTATAGGTTATATACCAATTCCACCCCTAATTGATATAAATATGGGTGGGGGTAAAATTCAGTTAGGTGTACCTATTTAGAAAGAGCATAAAAAAGGCATTGAGTGGTATGTTTACTTTATTCGTCAGTCAATAATATAAACAGCGAAATATTTACCCATTTACCTCCTTGAAACGCCAGAATTTACTGAATCAATTGAATTCTACAATATATGCTAATTACCTCTAAAGTGTTAAGAACATCGTTACAATCCCTTGGCTGCTTAATTTGATCATGAATTGCCACCAAAATATTGTCATATCCTCCATCTACAAAACTCACTCCTGTTGCAACAACTTTTAAAATATTTAAGCAAGATAACACAAAAACTCCATAAAATAACATTTTCATTCTTAATCACTATTAAAGTAAAAACTGTTTTTTTTCATACAGGCCACACAACAAAGATTCTCTACTTCCAACTCGATGAATCTTAGCTGATGTCAGAAAAGCAACTGGTTATTTTTCATTGAAATGAAAGGAACGACCCGCCCAGCTGAGTCTCAGACGACGCCTCCATGCCAAAGTATAAAATACTCCTAAAACTTAATTTCCTACCCTTGGGTTTCGGATTTTTTGGTATATTTATTTTGGTGATTACTTTGTTCAAGATTTATTTATGAAAAATAGCTACGGGGGTAAATTAACCAGTTACTCCAAAAAAGGAAAATTACTCCAAGGAAGAGAATACTAAGAGAAAGAAAATTTCCCAATTTCACCAGTAACGCCAATTCACGAAAATGTAGGGGGAGGGGAAGGGAAAAGTAGTTTTCGGAACATAGTGGGGGATTTTATTGGTTTTCTATTTTCGTTGGATATATTATAAAACGTATTTTCAATGGAAATACAAAAAAGGATTTTTTTTAAATCAACGGAGGGGTGATTTGCCCCCTCCCCAATTGGCACCCATGTTCATTTGGTAATTTAAAGTGAAAACTCCTGTTAATTTTTAATCTGTACCCAGGATTTTTGTTCGTAGGGAGGGGTTTTTTTTTCGCGGGGCGCAAAATACTTTAAAAACGCATAAATATGTTTTTAAGAGTCAGACAAACATTCCTGGGGAGAGATGGAGTCAAAACCCTACCCCTGTGGATACGGCGTTGCATGCAAGGAGAGCAATAAAAATAAAAATTTTGAATCGTGGATATAATTTTACTTCTGTTCAACATGTGTGCAGTTTTTTTTTTTCTAAAGGGGCGTCAAAAACAATAAAAACAGGCAAATTATAGGAAAGTTAGAGAAATCTGCAAAAGAAACGGTTTCTTTTATGATTAAATAAAAAAAACAGGTTTTTTTAACTGAAAGTAAGGAACGATGTTAAAACTTAAAACGAACAGAAATTATTCCGTAGTGATATACGGAATAATTTCCGTATATGAATAATTTCCTGTGAGGAGGGCTGTCCCCTCCTCAACGCCTCGCTCTTTACGCTAAAGTTTTTATTGTTTAAAAAAAATAGAGTTGTGAGAAAGTCAAACTTTAGAGTAAAGAGCGAGGCGTTGAAGAGGGGACGGCCCCTTTCATATACGGAATAATTTCTGTTCGTTTTAAGTTTTAACGTCGTTCCTTACTCTCAGTTAAAAAAAACTGGTTTTTTTATTTAATTTTTGAACATTTTTTAATTAATGCAGGTTTTGATTTTGGCTCACCGTACATGAATAATTAAAACAATATTTGCATATTAATTTTACTTTTATTTGGTTAAATGGCTTTCTCGAAACTTGTTTAATTTTATTTACGAACGTTTTTATTAGTAATAAATATACGTAACTTACGAATTAACTAACGTAACGAACTTCTATATTCATAGATTTTTAATAGGTATATTAGGGGTTCGCCCCCTAGTCAATACCTTGCTCTTTAAGCTAAAGTTCGAATTTTTTCCAATTCTTTAAAAATGACCCCTTAATCACAAAGGCCGTTAATTAGAATAAATAGCTCTAATGAAAGTACTAAAAAATCTTTGGCTGAAAGAGTGAGATATTGACTTGGGGTGTGAACCCAATCATATACGTAATATTTTCTGTTCGTTTTAATTTTTGATGTTGCTCCTTACTTTCAGTAGAAAAACTTGTTTTTTTTATTTAATTTCCGATCTTTTTCTTTAATAATACTGGGAAATCCGGCGCCCCCTTCATAGCAATGTCCCTTCCCCCATGAAAACTTCCTTCTTGGAAATATCCTTCCATATAACCCCCGACCCACCCACCCCCACCTAACAGAAAAAATCCCCCTGAAAACGTCTGTATACTTCCCAATAACCAATACTATATGTTAATATTGGGTAAAGTTCATAACTTTCAGCCCTCCCCCCAAGGACTTCGGGGGATTAAGTCATCCTGAAAGACATAGTTATCATATTTTCGACCATGCTGAACAAAATGGCTATCTCAAAATTTTGATCGGATGACTTTGGGGAAAAATGAGCGTGGGAGGGGGCCCAGTTGACCTCCATTTTTTGGTCACTTAAAAAGGGCACTAGAAATTTTAATTCCCATTCCAATGAGCCCTCCCACGATATTCTAGGACCACTGGGTCGATACGATCATCCCTGGGGAAACAAAATAAATAAATAAATAAACACGTATCCGTAATCTTTCTTCTGGCCAAAAATGCAAAATTCCACATTTTTGTAGATAGGTGCTTGAAACCTCTACGATAAGGTTCTCTGATATGCTGAATATGACGGTGAGATTTTCATTGAGGTTTTATAACTTTTAGGGGGTCTTTCCCCCTTTTTCTAAAATCAGCCAAATTTTCTGAGGCACGTAGCTTTTGATGGGCAAGATTAAACTTGATGAAACTTATATATTTAAAATCAGCATTAAAATCTGATTCTTTTGATGTATCTATTGGTATCAAAATTCAGTTTTTAGAGTTTCGGTTACCATTGAGCCGGGTCGCTCCTTACTTACAGTTCGTTACCATGAACTGTTTGAAAGATATTTTTAACCATCGAGCTCTGATATATAGAAATCTAGTTTGAACATCAACTGTGGAGGTTTGAAGCCCCCTTTATATTTAAAATAGACTTAGAAGCACAACATCAAAATTAAACGGACAGAACTTATCCTATGCATAAGGGCGGAGAGCTATCACTCCCACCCTCCCGATTGACTCTCTTTCTCTTTACGCTAAAGTTTGACTAGGGCTTTTCAGAAGCACGTTAGAATGGACAACATCAAATAGTAGCGCAGTTTAAGGGAGTTAAGGGGACGGCAACTCCCACTCTCCCAAACATGCACCCACACATCAGATAATTTAATGTTCATTTTAAGCTCTAAACCAATTTTTACTTGCTTTGTAGAAAAAAAAGTTTATTTATTTAGACTGCACAACACAATTGGCGTATTATCCGAGTGGACACTGTGGGTGTGCACCTTTGGAAGATTTTCACGCACCCAAGAGGACGTGGAATCAAGCACCTTTAAGGTGGTGCCTCGGTGCCTGAGCCCTCCTGAATGTTATTATTCTATGGACTTTTAGTAATTTCCAAGTGATGTGTAAGTTTATGACTGTTTTTGGCAAATGGGGGTCACCTTTTTCAAAATCCCCCTCCCCTTTCCGGAAAGGAATATCTACGTACACACCCACCAGTAACTAGTGACCGATTACAAACTTATAGCCAATAAATTTGTTGCAAAATACATAATTGCAGATCTTGAGGGGGTGTGCCTCAAAAATAGGCGCCATAATGTTTTTTAGGGATTAATATTTCTAGGGGGGGGGGGGGAATAAAAAAACGACAAAAAAATAGGGTAATAATATCAAACATATAAGAAATTACTGAAAATATCTTGAGAGTGTCGTAATATTTAGAAAGTTCATGGACCCAAACCCATTTTTCTCCTGCTTTGTTTACCTCGTCTATTTCCTTTATACAAAAAAAAACATTTTTTTTGTTAAAACTTAAACAAAACTAGATTAGGCTATTGATAAGACTTTCATTAAAATTTTAAAGTTTCAAAACCTGAACATTCAACGCTTGAACAATATAGGAGTTCCATTTTGTTTTAATTTGAATTAGTTGTTTATATATTTCACAGTTGTCTCTCTGTTTTAGTTGACCGGCCTTTCTTGTTGTTCTATTTTTGATTTTGGGGATTTTTACGCTTTCCTTTTTTATTGCGCTGTTTTGCTCTTTTTATAGCCTTTTCCGTATTTTTAAAGAAATACAAATTTCGGTAGTTTTGGTTTCAAGAATATACTGTATCCTATCTTATACTTTCCAAAAACAAAAAAAACGTTTCGAATGTACCATGAATACCTCATAAACTACAACTGTTTTTTTGTTTTTGTTTTGCCGACAATCAATGGTTCGGATCACATGTCACATATTAGGTAATTTATTTTGCCTTCTCTCAAAAGAAAAGTTTTGGTGTCAGGCCTCTAACTAGCCCCAAATGGGTGCTATTCTTCCGCTCTGGACTTCAATCCTCCTTGTCAAAGAAAGGCTATTCATAATGCGTCATTGACTTACATAAGCCATGCTTTATGGGCCGTGGACAGACACGTCCCGTGCTGGCCCTAAATACGATTATAATAATGGACAGCTGTTTCACTTTTCGGTATTTTATTCGCGTTTGACCTTTTCAGAAAGTGTCGTGAAGAAAAATCGGCTCTAAATTCTTGAGTCTGTTAGTCTGTGTTCAGTGGCTACTTAAAAATCCGTAAGAGGGAGTGAACAGCAACTCTTTCTTTTATGACTATCCCTAGGTCCCTTCTATGGAAGCTTTCGATAAATTAAAGATCTGAGTTGGGTCTTTATTCCGCTAAGCATATGTCATAGAGAGGGGTCAACTATCAACTATGTAAAGGTTCAACCCATAATAAAGGGGTCAGACAGTTTTTTCTTAGGGGAAAGTGGTTAAAACAAGGAACATGACTTTTTAGGCACATATTAGGTGAAAGATTTCAGACCTAAGCATTTTCCACTGTTCCCTAGATATTTGTGGAATAAAGCAAATGCTGGGTGACTACACTCTTTGTCCCATTCTGGCTAAATAGTCTTCTTCCTATCCGAGTCTAGAGGAGTGGTGTTGGACACATAGCTAGAAATGACTAGAAATGCCAACCGACTTAACTTGAAGAAATACGCTATAATATTGATGTCTTGAATAGCACGTCGTATATTTTGGCCACAGTTTATAGAATTAGCAGTATGATCATTCTCTATCTCACCCATTATAAAAACCCGGATAGAGGTGCGAGTGTTCCAGTGAACGTTTTTGCAGATATAAACATAAGCGGCATTAGATCTTTTCACGGGTAGACAAGTCAGAACTCTCTTGGACGCGAAACTTACAGTTATAATAGAAATAATCGGAAATAAGTGGAAACCCGCTATTACGAATAATGCACTTTGTAACCCTTTTGGACGCGAAACTTACAGTTATAATAGAAATAATCGGAAAAAAAGTGGAAACCCGCTATTACGAATAATGCACTTAGTAACCATTTCTCATTGATTGACGGAAACAGACAAACCCGCTAATGCAGAAATAAGTGGGAGGAGCTTTTTGTTCGCACCGAGAATGAAGACCAGAAATGATCTGCGATACACTTACTGGATAATTCTATAAACTGTGATTTTGGCTCACCAGAAATTGCTAGCCTTTAAGTATAGCCAGCTATAAGGGGCTTGAGGGAGTTGAGCTATCGGTTCATTTCCTTTTATAAAATTTAGTATGATAAAAAGAAACATAATTTCGTGTAAATCTCAGCCCTATAGGAGGCTGTAACTTTTAACAATTTCGATAGTTATGTCAGTGCCCAACATAGACGGGTGTCAATTTATAAAATATAGGAGTAGGGGCCAAATGAGACTTATAAAATCTAGGGTAATTTTGTGGTAATTTCAACTTTTTCAAGAACAAACTAGAAATATCTATCTGCCTGTGAAAATACCCCGCCCCCAATTGGAAACATCCTTGTTCATACTATGGCCCCATCCATTTAAAGGCCGAAAACTCCTTGTTTGAAAAAAAACTTGAGTCATGTTTTCGTCTCTACTTAGAACTTTTCTTAAATGCCAAAAATGAAAATAAATCTCAAGAGTTATGTTTGGATTCATCTATGGGAAGCACTTAAGAAAAATTAAGAAAAACAAACATCAAGAGTTGGAGATATGAACGTGGGAAAATATTTTAATTAATTTGAGCGAAAAGTGAATATACATGAACCTCAATTACAAATATATTAGCTATAAATTCAATTATTTGGGTCTTAGAACCGGGAAAAAATGAAAAATCTGAACGAAGCAAAAATAGTAACTAGAATAAGCAGAAGTAACTAAAATAGAAAAGGGAAAACTAGAGAGAAGAAAACAAGGAGAATAATTTATAATTTGTAAAAATAGAATACATAGAAATTAGAAAATATAGAAAATTTTTTTAAATGAATTTACATTTTAAATTTATTTGTGGCAAGAAATTACATTCAAGTTGGTCAGCCTCTACCATTTTTTAATGTATAGAATAAAAATTTTGAATTCAGAGTTTTGAATACGTATCTATGTCCTTTAGATTACGTCTATTTTTTTTTTTTATTTTTTTTTTTTAGAGTTTTGAGCATAGTTGTATTGATATTTCTAGATATTTAGCTATTCGTAGCTAAGTTCTCTATTAAAAACTGCCTCTCCATTGCAGCATAATACTTGTAGGCATTAATATATAAAGAGGCTCAATATTGATTTTGTAAAATTTTGACTCTTTTGTTGATAGAAGAGCATCGCCAAGACTTGGCGATGCTAAGACTTGGACACAGCTAAGACTTGGCTGTGTTTCTCCCCGTCTTGCACTGGTTCTGGGACAATTGGTATGTATCCTGAAGCAATCATATTTTGAATGATTTAAATCGTATGAAAATTACAACTTGGAATGTTACAACGTTAAAGAACCTCTGTCGTATTTGGTTGGCTTTAACCACTGTAGAGAAGTTTAAATCTAATGTCGCTTTTGTTCCTTCTGGTTTATATGTTCACCGGAGCAGCTGCATCTCGGTCCGGCTTTGTCTAATGGTTGAGATAGGAAATGATCGCACTGTTTATATCTCTCTACAGTGGCTTTAACTAAGGTTCTTCTAGAATTTTGGTACGATCCTGGGCTCCACGTTTGGCCTGGTTTGGCCTGACACTCGGTAAATTGAACGATAAACGACATAGAAAATTAATAACTTTGTATAATTTTCTAAAGAAATTCAATGTTCGTTATTTTTCTTTCTTTTCGTGTAGGTTGGCCGAAGCCAGCATAGGAGGGGGGGAGGGTACCTGGCTTAAGCTCCACCTCCCGAAATTTTGTCTGACTCGTATAAAAGCAGCAAAAAATACATGTAATACATGTCCATGGGGAGATTTGTTCTCACCATAAAGAAATAATCTTTTGGCATCGTTTGGAACGTGCCTTACTCGCCGGTCTGCTGTTAGTATTTTTTTCTTTCCGCGGAATGGAAATCCCCACGTTTGGCCAAAATATCCAGGGTAGGTTCAGCATGCCGTACCAAGGTGTCCGAACGTGGGCTATGCTTGTAAAAGCAGAGTAAACAGCATATTTTAAGGTTGAAGGCAAGCTCAAAACCAAAACTTGATTGATTCTGGTGTTGTTCAACCGTGTCAGATCAGTAGGAGAACTGAAATGAAATTTTGTCGTGTTAAATTTCATTCAAGATAAAATGCTTAAGAGTAAAACAGAGGATATAAGAAAGAAAGGAGGTGGGGATACAAGAAAAAAAAAAACCAGCAGTTTGTTCTTTCCTGATGGACAAAAAGTAAATCGGATTCTCTGCAAGTGCCATGGGTGTCCCTAGAGGAACGCTGCAAGACTATATGAAAAGAGTTGAGAAGCTGAATATTCCTCCACAAAGTCCGGACCTGGGTTTCCTTACCGCGGTTACAACACTTGATAAATATTCACAAAGGAAGAAGAAAAAGGAGTAGAAACTCCCTTGAAAACTATAGCCGATATGCATTTCGACTGTGCTCCCCTAAAAGCACGTAAACTTACATACAACTATGCCATTACTAAGGGTATAAAAGTACCGGATAACTGGTAATACAAAATTAGTGGAGACAGTTGAGGAATTGCAGGTGAGGATTGGTACCGTGGTTTTATGGCTTGCCGTAAAACTCTATCAATAAGAACGCTAGTAGGTACAAGCTTAGGATGGGCAGCTGCTTTCAACCATCACAGCGTAGGAGTTTTCTTTGACAACCTAGACTGAGGCCTAGATGAACAAATGTTTAGACCATAAGACATTTAGAATATAGATGAATCGGGTCTGACAAACGTCCGCAAGCCTGGTAAGTTTATTGTACAGCGAGGTCAAAAGAAAGTAGGAAAGGTCTTGTCAGCAGAAGGAGATCAGTTGACCACAATTTGTGCCGGTGTTAATAATTGGGAATTATTTCCCCTGGAAAACAGTGTCCGAAAATTTTACTCAAGGGAGCTTTACCAGGAGCCATCAAGGCCAGCTCAGAAAATACTTAAGGTCGTATGACGTGCTCCCTTTATCTGGCTTACTTGCAGAGTTTTATCAATCCCGTCAAACCCTTCAAAAGTCACCTGAATTTCTGATACTAGACGACCACATCAGCCAATACACCATTGAATTGCTTGATTTAGCTAAAAATAATGGTATTGTACCTTTAACCATCGCTCTCCCCACTACTGATAAACTACAGCCTCTTGACAGGATAGTCATGGGGCACCTCAAGGACTACTACAACCAGGAAGCTGCAAATTTATGACGACTCATAAATATAAAACTATATCAGTGCATAACATTGCTGAACCGCTGGGGAAAGCATAACCAAAGGCTTTAGGCTCATTTTCAGGCTCAGTGGGTTCGAACACGGATTGTTCTCGTCTAGTTTCAAGTTTCTAGTTTTTCGTCTAGTTTCAGCGGGTTCGAAGTTTCAAACTCGTGTTGTCCCCGAGATCCCGCTTTGTGAAAATCCTTGATGCACTAGACGAGAACAACCCGTGTTCGAAGACGGGTTGTTCACGGCTCAGCGGGTTCGGACACGGGTAGTTATCGTCTAGTGCATCAAGCGTTTTCACAAAGCGGGTTCTCGAGGAAAACACGGGGTTGAAACTTCGAGCCCGCTGAAAGTAGACAAAACTAGACGAAAAACTAGAAGCTTGAAACTAGACGAGAACAATCCGCGTTCAAACCCCCTGATCCCGAAAACGCGGCTTTTCACTCCTGAGAATATTATCAGTGAATTCAGAGCAAGTGTGGTCCATCCAACAATCAGAGATGTATTCAAGGATTATGAGTTCCGCTCGTCATATGACTCAGACACAATGCCAGTCATATCTAGTAAAGCACTCACCAAGAAAGTCTCTATGTCCAGCGCCAGTCCTGTAGGACAGACCCCGATACGGATGCAGTCCAGGTTCTGTCTCTAAATGAGGAAGAAAGGTCAGTAGATGATTCGTTAAAAGAGATAATCCATAGTAACTCCTTTCCAAAAGGCTAAACATGAAGAATCAAAAGGATAAAATATGAAGAAGTCGGAAGTGTTTACTGACACCTCTGTGAAAGAATGCATCACTTTTGGGATAAAAGCTATATCTGCCAAGAAAACCCTATTTCTGGAAAGGAAGAAAATGAGAGAAGTGAAAAGGCTAAAAATCAAAAGGCGTGTTTCTTGTAACAAGAGTTACAATTGGAGTGACGATTCAGACGTAGATGAGCCTATATACAATAGCTCTTCAGACTCCAGTGTGAACGTTGAAGACTAGCCCCCTACCAGCAACTTCCAATTTGGCACTGAGAAAGTCAAGGCTGGTGTTTGCAGAAGTAGCAACTGAAGAACATAAGGTCCACTTTCTGAACATGACCGGGGTAAGAGACTTTGCACTCACTGACGAGACGGATAGTGTTTTTTAAGGACAGAAGTCTAAATAAAACTGCCACCACTGACAGGTCGAACATCAAGAATAGTGGGGCCGCTTACTTTGGATTTGATAAGTCAATTTTTAATTTGAAGTTTTTTTAAACCTTACTGAAGCTTGTTTGTAGTTTTTTGTACTGACCATATTCTCGCATAATTTTGTAGCCAAAACCAAGTTTTAATGTTTCCCTGGACACTTCTGTGTTTCTTTTGTCAGGTGTTCGGACGTATGCCAGAGACGGCCGGACCAATACCAGGGTCGTCCAGGCTCGTCAATTTTGACCACTTTAATAGAGAGGTATCCAGATGAAACAGTGGTGGAGTATTCTTAATTGTCTTTTTCAAGGATGGCATTGAATAATTTACTTTTGCTTTGGCATACTCAGCACCGTCTCGTCGCGTGAATCACTTCCTGAAAAATTAAAAAAGTCTAAACCTGCCTATTGTGAGCCAGTTTACCCTATATAGTTTACTCTGTTCACTGATGGTCCCTTGAAAAAACTCAACAGCAGAATATAGTGCCACTAGTTTTCATGTAGAATGTAGATTTTCAATTTTATGCCCCCATTTAAATATAAAGCCCCTTCAAAATCTGACTCGAGTACGTATCTAGCCCATCTGATTGTAATTACCACATGTTATCTAAAATCTTTTGCTAAAAGGCTTTGCTAAAAAGCCTCTTGGTCTTCCGTGACCGAGAAATTAGCATAAAACAGAAACAAGGAAGAATTTTGCTGCAAAAACATGAAAATCAGGAAAAAACATATGGACGCCCGAAGGTCACATTAGCAACATTATGGAGTCTGAAGGTGCATCTGTATTACTCTTATTTGAAAGTTGAGAGTATGGGCTTTCCTTTTACTGCCAAGGTCACACAATAGAATATGTTATTTTCATGTATTTTCATAGAATACTCGTTTTGTTTGTTTTTATTAATCTAATTTTGATTAAAAAAACGGGTTTAATCAACTGAAAGTAAGCAGCCACATTAAATCTTCAAACGAACAGAAATTACTCCGTATATGAAGGGGGTTACCCCCTCCTCAGCCCTTGCTCTTTACTCTGAAATATTAAAGTTCTATAAAACACTTTTTATTCAAATTCAGGGGCCCTTGTGTTTCAGGAGCTGTTCTTAAAGAATCGGGGCAAAAAGTCAAACTTTTGTGTAAAGAGCGATGGATGAAGAAGGGGCAGCCCCAAGGGGTAGCCCCCATCATATAAGAAATAATTTCTGTTCGTTTGAAGTTCTAATGTTGCTCCTTACTTTCAATTGAAAAAAAACTTGTTTTTTTAAATTAATTTCTGACCTTTTTTAAATCATGCCAGGAAATGCCATGTGTAAAAGATCCCCTGGAAAATTTCCTCCGGAAACTTTCCCCCAAACTTTTTTCCCAGGGGAAACCTCCCCAACCCACACGGAATTCTGCCCCAAAAAAGCTCTGTATATTTCCTAATAACAAATACTACATGTAAATGACGAGCAAATTCTATAGCTTATAGCCCGTTTCCCAGGGAGTGTGGGGTCATGTTGACCCCAGAGGCATAGCTATTTGACCTTTCAAATATGCTGATTCAAACGACAATCTAAAATTTTTTATTAGATGTCTTTGGGGGAAAAGAAAGCCCTGGAAGGGGGCTAATTACCATCCAATCATTTTGGTCACTCAGAAAGGGCACTAAGACTTTTAATTTTCATTCGAATGAAACTTAATTTTTTGTTTTACTTCAATCACCCATCAGTTAAACAACAAAAAGAATAAACAAAAAAAAAATAAATAAAAATAAAAACAAACAAGCATCCGTGATCTTAGTTTTGGCCAGAAACACAATTTCCACATTTTTAAATGGAAGCTTGAAACCTCTATAGTAGTGTTCTTTGATATGCTGAATCTGATGGAGCAATTTTGTTTAAGATCACTTGACTTTTTGGGGGTGTTTCCCCCCATTAAAAAAAAAGATCCCCACTTTTTGGACAGCCTTGAGTCGGGCTCTTGGGCAGCCCAGATGAGTATTAGGTTATTATGTATGTTGTAAATACTTGTTCAATAAATAACTAAACTAAAAAGAACAGGAGGTAAATTTTCTTAGGTTCCTAGCTTTTAACGAGTAACATTAAACTTAATGAATATTATGTATTTGGAATCAGCATAAAAAAAAATCCGTTTGAGTGGTAAGTGTAATTTTTTTTTTCATAAGTTTTGGTCACTATTGGGCCGAGTAGCTTCTTACTTACAGTTCGTTAAAACGAACTGTTTGATCGATGTTCGGTGACTGGCTCAAAATTTCCCACAGGGAAAATTAGGCTTTTAGAAGAAATAGGCTTAATGACTCCTTTTTTGTTCACAGGTTTAAGAATTAGTGTGATTGGCTCGCAAAGGCACTTAGTAGACATGAGCCAATGAAACTAAAAGACATCTTTTTTTTTAACACAGAACTATAGGATAGTGCTCTCTCTGTTTGACCAATGTTCGGTGACTCGCTCAAAATCAAACAGTTCGTGGTAACAAAACTCTAAAAAGGGAATTTTGATACCAATAGATACGTCAAAAGAATCAGATTTTAATGCTGATTTCATGATTCATCAATTTTAGTCTAACTCATCAAAAGTTACGTGCCTGAGAAAATTTGGCTGATTTTAGAATAAAGGGGGAAAGACCCCCTAAAAGTTATAGAACCTTAATGAAATTCACACCGTCATATTCAGCGTATCAGACAACCGTACTGTAGAGGTTTCAAGCATCTATCTACAAAAATGTCGAATTTTGCATTTTTTGCCAGAAGAAAGATAACGGATGCGTGTTTACTTTATTTTTTTTTTCCTAGGGGTGATCGATCGATCCAGTGGTCCTAGAATATCGTGGGAGGGCTCATTGGAACGAAAATTAAAAGTTCTAGTGCTCTTTTTAAGTGACAAAAAAAATGGAGGACAACTAGGCCCCCTCCCACGCTCATTTTTTTTCCAAAATCACTCGATCAAAATTTTGAGATTGTCATTTTGTTCAGCATGGTCGAAAATATGATCACTATGTCATTTAGGATGACTTAATCCCCCAAAGTCCCCGGGGGGAGGGCTGAAAGCTATGAACTTTACCCAATGTTAACATATAGTATTGGTTATTGGGAAGTATACAGATGTTTTCAAGGGGGATTTTTTCTGGTAGGTGGGGGGGGGGTCGTGGGTTATATGGGAGGATCTTTCCATGAAGGAAGTTTTCATGGGAGAAGGAACAATGCTATGGAGGGGGTGCCGGATTTCCCAGCATTCTTAAAGAAAAAGATCAGAAATTAAATAAAAAAAACAAGTTTTTCAACTGAAAGTAAGGAGCAACGTCAAAACTTAAAACGAACAGAAAATATTACGTATATGGTTGGGTTCACCCCCTAGTCAATACCTCGATCTTTAAGCCAAAGATTTTTTAGTACTTTCATAAGAGCTATTTATTCTAATTAACGGCCTTTGTGATTAAGGGGTCATTTTTAAAGAATTGGAACAAAATTCGAACTTTAGCTTAAAGAGCAAGGTATTGACTAGGGGGCGAACCCCCTAATATATGTATGAAAAATCTATGAATCTAGATGTTCGTTACGTAATTTAATTCGTAAGTTACGTATATTTATTACTAATAAAAAGGTTCGTAAATAAAATTAAACAAGTTTCGAGAAAGCCATTTTACCAAATAAAAGTAAAATTAATGTGCAAATTTTGTTTTAATTATTCATATACGGTGAGCCAAAATCAAAACCTGCATTAATTCAAAAACGTTCAAAAATTAAATAAAAAAACAAGTTTTTTTTTTAACTGAAAGTAAGGAACGACGTTAAAACTTAAAACAAACAGAAATTATTCCGTATATGAAAGGGGCTGTCCCCTCCTCGACGCCTCACTCTTTACGCTAAAGTTTGACTTTCTCAAAACTCTATTTTTTTAAACAATAAAAAACTTTAGCGTAAAGAGCGAG
>JAQQPU010004994.1:33958-49435 GCA_029168905.1 Artemia sp. Kazakhstan ARC1039
TTTGACTTTCTCAAAACTCTATTTTTTTAAACAATAAAAAACTTTAGCGTAAAGAGCGAGGCGTTGAGGAGGGGACAGCCCCTTTCATACACGGAATAATTTCTGTTCATTTTAAGTTTTAACGTCGTTCCTTACTTTCAGTTAAAAAAACTTGTTTTTTTTTATTTATTTCTCATAGAAACAAATCAGGCTTTTGAGGAAATGGGCTTAATGACTCCTTTTTCTGCCATACGTTTAAGGATTAATATGATTGGCTCGCAAAAGCACTTCGCAGACATGAACCGATAAAACTAAAGCACATTGTTTTTGCCACAAAAATATAGGAAAGTGCGCTTTCTCTTTTGCTCTTTGGAGAACAGAAATAAAATTGGTAATTTACATTAGAATGACACAAAGACACTAATGAATTGTGAGATGTCTAAGATAGGGGACAAAGCCCCCTATAAAAACACCCGCACCTGTTTGCATAGCCATTGGTAATTCGAGCTCCGATATTCCAAATGTTTCTTTGTCTTAGCTGTTATCCTAGTGGTTAGAATTAAATATCCATTAAAATGCGAAATTTTGCTCTTATCTAATATTTAGAGCATCATTTACAATTTCATAAGCTAACTCGTACGTTAATTTCTATTTAGAATTTATCTAGAATTAACTTTGAATTCAACCTGAGAATTCGATTCATCAAAGAGAATATGTCTAAATGAATCAAGTGTACTTATGAAAGCAAAAAGGAAAGCCGGTCGGGGAATGAGTAATAGTAGTTTTTTTTTTTTTTTGCCAAATAATTATCTGTAATATAGCCTACTATATAAAGATACGAAAGTTGATATCGACCCTCTCTTAGTTTTTATAGACAAATAATGAAAGCTAACAAAATGCAAATTTAGAAACAAATAAGATATTCTAACCCAAAGTTGCCACCCCCTCCAGCTGATTAAAACAGCGGTTTTTTATGGAAGGTATAGTTGGGATAGTATAGTTAGGCATATTTAGATAGTATAGTCTTAGCTGTGCTTCCGTACTACACTCCAAGTGGATCACTTAGAAAAAAAAAACATTGTTTGTATAGTCGCAGGTGCGGCTTATGCGCATATGTTTCTTCGCCATCGTCTTATATTTAATTTTGTTCTTGTATTTCTGTTTTAATTTTTTTCTATTTTTACTCCACCATTATTTACATCAGTTTAACGAAATAATCAATTAAGGCAACAAGCTAAATTAATCAAAATTAATCAATTTTTTGAATTGATCGATTAAAATTTAATCAATAAAGTTCAATTAGCCAAAAATATATCAATTAATAAATTAAATTAATCGATTAACCAATAGATAGTTAATTAAAGGAGTAGTTTTTGTTCAATGAAATAAATATGAAAACGACTAATGAAATGAGCGGTCCTTTCAAAAGGTTCTTTGAGTAACATTTTTAAACTGATCAGTTGTTAAGTTTGAACAATGGACGGAGGACGACCTTACCGAGATAGTTGATGAATGCTCGTTTCCGATATTATCGGTCAAGTTACTCATTCTTCTTTGAAGTCATTAACACAGCAAAATAGTAATCTTCTCAAACACCCCCCAATCTTACAATCCTTCATCCCTCCCATCTCATCAAACCCCTTTCAGAGTTATTGATTGTATTTTAGGTAAGTCTCTCATAAACCAGAATTTTCACCTTTGGGCCTATAATCATAATTAAAAAGTGCCAAAACAATTTAACTCAATATGTAGGGGTGGAATCGAAGATTATAACCTGGCCCTTCAAAAATATGTCGGGGTTATCCCCTACAGTAGTGAAGGCATTTAGAGGTGAGAGTTTCGTTTTGTAAAATTTAGCGCATTTAGCGATTTTTCACGCTCGTGTCTTTTCCTTCCTTTCCAATTAAAGTCAAGAAATCAAGTTTTATATTTATTACCGTGTAAAATTTTCTGAGAAGAGCGATGTAATTGCAAAGCAAAATTGTTGAGGACCCTTAATGTTTCATCCCGTAGAAACATTTCGAGCGTAAAAACTGTTTCTAATTTGCCCTAAGCGAAAAAAATGCAATACATACACTACTACTACCACTACTACTACTAACAACTCACCGCAGCACCAAGCCGCCTGAGGCCAACACAGCTACGCACGCTCCTCCTCCACCCCAATCTATTCAAAGCCTCCCTTTTTACACACGCCCACGAAGTTCCCATTTGCTTTAAATCTTTCTTTATGACATCCTCCTATCCCAGACGGGGACGACCTGCTTTCCGTTTAGCCCTAGATGGTTGGCCGAAAAGAACAATCTTCGGCAATCTGTCATCCATACACTATAAACGTCAAGTTCACGGGATAAATTGAAGGCCAACGTTAAGAACGCACTATATTCTGTGATTTTGTAGGAATCGCAGAATATTGTAGGATATGGCTGAAGATAAAGATATTTTTAGGCATAAAACCCAATTTTTTAAGCCTTATCCCTCCCTTACATTTTTTATAAATGCCCTCTCTCCCTGATTCTAGGTGCAATCTTGGAAACAACATGATTCTAATCAGAAAAGGTGTAAATGTCTAATTTTAAAGATAAGATCAATAATTCTTTCATAAAATAAATACACATTCAAATAAGGTCAACTTCGAAGGGATGGATATAACCCAGGCACAAAAAAATGAAAAAAAAGAATAAACCTTAAGAAAAAATATTTTTCAAAATATTATGATTCGGTATAGTAAAAATCCTAAATTTTTTTATCCTTTCTGTAAATCCCTGTCTTCAATATTATTTTTAATACAAAGTAGGCGGGAGTGAAAGCAGCATTTGATTCACCGTATCTGACTTTTCCCAAAAAATCTCAAATGCAAATCATTTGCCTTTTGAACCCTTTGGGCCCACGCGTCCAAATACTATCACTAATTATTGACAAACAACGAATTGACAAACAAACAAAATTTCAAAAAAAGGACTGATCAATTATCCCTAGGGCCTAAATTTAGTCCCTGGAGAACTCGAATATTCATACAAATACTATCACTAATTATTGACAAGCAACAAATTGACAAACAAACAAAATTTGAAAAAAAAGAACTGTACACTAAATAAAAAAGAGATTCCTCCTAAAAACTATTTATTTGTACTAGTAGAAAGAAGATGTTTCTTATAATTATATTTAAATGACAGAACTGAAACAGAATCTTTTATTTCCAGCGGAATACTCTTCCATAATTTCACTCCAACGTATTTGATAGAAAAAGCTGCTCTTTGCGTGTGACAAATATCCGGGATAAGAGAAAAATGTGAAGATGACGACGTTGGATAAGCATGATAATATGACGATAAATGAAAAAGGACAAGTTGTGTTAGTCCTGGTTGTTAGTTGTGCTTGTACTTGAATCGAATAAATTTAAGAAGAGAAGTTTTTCTGGTGAAAGTAAAGAGCAAAGTTGTTTAGAACACGACCAGTCATTCTGATATTTAAATTGCAAGGAGAGGATGTTTTCTATAGCATTCCAATATCTCCTACTGACTGCTGTGATTGTGCCTTATATTTCAGGAAAGAATTGGAGAGGGATGGGGGTGTTAGTTTAAATTAAAAGAAAAGAGAAATTGCAGGATAAGGCTCTGGATTAGACCCCAAAGCCGCGCTGAAATAAAAATTCGGCGGCGGTGGCACCCGTGGCACCGAAAGTTTTTTGGCGGCACTCCGCCTAATAATTACTGGCGGCACGAGATCATTTTGTCGGCGTTTGTTCTATTTTTAGATTTTTTTTGGCGACTTTTAATAAGTTTTGGAAACCAAATTGGTATCAGTTTTCATCGGAATTCGATCCACAATTTCTTTTTAGCTTAATTACCATGACCGAACCTCGGACAAATTAAGGACGTGACATCAATTTTAACTTCTCAAAAACATTGTTTTTCGTCCAAATGATCGACAGCGAGACCTTAACCTGCCTGATAATTGGATTAATCTGACAAAATAGGTAATCTAAAATTTGAGTTAAATTAAGCTTAAAAACTTAAATTAAACAAATTTACTTTCACCATAAATCCATGGCTTATTTATGAAACATTAATGGAATCTGATTTGTATATCTCACTTCATGTCTGAATTTCCTGGTCTGGCAACCTGTATTCTACTTTTTTGACTACCCTATCCTTCAACCCCTTACTCTCGACGCTACGGTAGCTATTATTTTTTCATTGCTTCAAGACTGATTCCTATCACTTAAGACTTATATAATAAAAATTTTAAAGTTATAGCCTACATTTCAATAAACTCCTTTGAGAATGAAAGAGGTTACTGATTCTCCTTCCTCTCTCAGCAATTAAGGTAATGTGGTTCTGGACGTACTTGAACATGGCGATGACGGGTAAGCATATCAAAGTTTTACTTTTGCGTATAGGATTTGAAATTGGATTTAGTTTTTCTTATTTTATTTTTTTTTTTTTACATAGACAATTTGTAGAAAACTTAGGATGTTGTTCTTTAAGAGCAGATCGTTCCAATGTATAGTTTTGAATATAAGTCTTGAAACACGAAACATGACACCTAATTTAATGCAATGTGGACCAATCTTATCTTGCAATTTATATTGGATTCTAGAACCCTAAGTAGAACACGGGTTAATAGAATTTATGATGGAAATGGAATCAGATAAACTAGGTTTGTAATACCAGAAAGTGGAGCTCGGACAATTTTAATATAGTAGAACGTGTTTCTAAGAACCTTGGAAATCATTTATATACGGATATCTGAAGTGGTTAAAGTAGTTCCTCTCGTGCAATGCTTCTGTAAAGTTCTTCTCTTTTATTTGTTTTCGAAACATGTATCTAGGCTTTGTAGAATAAATGAATTTATAGTAATTATATGAATACATAGTAAATGAATATATAGTAATTTATAGTAAAGAGGCTCTTCTTGTACGTCTTCCCACGTGAACCCTTAGCTCTAAAAGATTCGGCTACACGCTTACCAGTACACGCATACCAATAACCGACGATTATTAAAGTAAACCCATGACACGAAAAAGGAGTAAAAGGCTTACACCCAGGTGTTAGAAGAAAAAGAAGCAACATCTTGTAAAGAAAAGCATTATCTATTAATAAACTTTCAGTTCTGGCTTTAAATTTCAGAGTTTAATTTAAATTCAGTTTTAAATTCCCTGTTTTATCAATTCTCAGGCAGCTTAAGGAGCCAGAGTAAAAAATTAAAAATACTTAGCTATAATTAAACTCAAGCACTTTCCTTTAAAGCTTTGACAAGCTTGTAGTTATCATGTATAAAACTAAGCTTGTTTACGCGGTGTAGAGCCAACATAGAACGCTTGCTAGTAACGATTGGTCCTGCACCACTGAAAACTCTTTCTGCTGTGGCACTTGCTGCCGGCAACAATAGAACTTTTCATGCCGAGGCTGCAATCCATGACAGCTGAGAAAAATATCTTTTCCAGAAGGCAATGATTGGACTGATTGCATCAACTAGAACAGGATCTTTTGATCTCCTGGCATGGGCTGCCAAGCCCTGATATAAATCTATCTGACGCCAAATCACATCATCATTTTCATCCTGTTCTGCATCATCGCTCTGAGACATTATTTCATCTATCAGCCTTCTTTTTTTGATGTATGACCAAGAAGAGATTTATAGTTGCTACTCTTCTGAGAAAACCCACTAGCCATATTCACACAACTGATTGGGGTAGCTGATCCACCGGCTACACCAGAGATTGCAGCCCCCTCTTTAGGCTATCGAGGGTCTTCTCCTCTTTGTTCAAAAGAATTTCTACTGCACTAAAATGCTCACCACAAATTAAAGTGGAGCGACCTGGAGCATCAATTGGACAAATTCGGTTCACAGGAGATGTGATAAAGTATCTTACGTCAGTTTTCAGCACTAGAATCTTGACCATTTTGAACAAAAATTTCCTTCTTTTCAAGAAGGTTCAGATGCTCATCAATTTCGTTTATCTTGAATGTTTCAAAGTCCAAAAATTCAGCTGTCACCATGAGATCTTCCCTTGGGAAACGAAAGTCAAACTTGTTGCTCATCTTTTCTTTCACAAGCAAAATACAGCTACTATCATTTGTTTGCTCCTCAAGGTGACCTTTTGGGAGGCCCTGACAGAGCAGAGCAATATTTAGGGTGGGAAAGAATTTTTTTTCAATAGCCTAGCCTGTAGTAGAAAAATTTGATAGTAGAGAGCAAAGGTCACGCATCAGTTCATATTCCTCATCATCTAGAACATGGCCAGGTTTCCCAATTTACACAACACATTTGCAAAAGGGTTTTTGTATTGAATAATGCTTTGCATCATACTATATGTCGCATTCCATCTTGTGGGCAAATCCCGTTTTCGGGAACTGTATTGTTCATATCTTGGTAACATAGGAGGCAGATCATGAACAATCTGCACAATGGGCAACTGAGCATCAGTATCAAGATCTTTATCAAAGTCACTGAAGGTTTCAAGTAAAAAAGAGCTCTCTGATCGATCAAGCAGAATCTCCTCTATAAGGTCTGCATCTGTGTAAGTTAGAGCCTTGACGATCAGCCTCGCTTTTCTAACTAATAAGCCAACTTCTTCATCTTAGGCTATCCCATCAATATTTCCCTCTCAATAACAATAGAAAATAATTTGGCGCTTGAAATTTCCAGCGGCGCGCCACCACCATCCGTATCAGCGGTAGCGCACTGAAAGATTTTCGGCGGCACGCCGTCAATTTTCGGAGCGGCTTCAGGAACTACTCTGAATAGGATATTTAAGGGATGAAACAAAAAATTTAAAGCCTTAGCCCTCCCTTGAATATTTCAGGTGCCTGCCCCCCTTCTCGCAACAATTCTACATGCTACCTTGGAGCCAACAGGGCCCTCCTAATCAGGAAACATATGGATGTATAATAATGTCAAAACTATGATAATTTATCCCTTGAGAAGCTGAATTTATTGGTTAAGATTCCAAATCGGGTGGAAATCAAATTGGGGAAAGGAATCATACCATCAATTTTTTTCATTCAATGCTCTTTCCAAATATAATAATCACTCAGGGTCGTATCCAGGATTTTTTTGGGGGGAGAGGGGGGGTGGTGAAAAAAAATTCGAGGGAGGGGTGTTTTACAAAAAAAATAACAAATACATCAACAATTTGTTTATATTCTTTTTGTTACGTTTTTACTTTACGAGTCGGACAAACATCTCGGGGGGGGGGGGGTCAAACCCCCTATCCCCCATGGGCATGGCCCTGTAATCGCTGTTGCCATAATTGCGTTCCAGTCCCCCCTAATTGGGTCACATGTAGTTCTAGGCTATATGCAATGTTTGTTTATTTTATGCTTATTTCTCATCAGTAATTGGTAGTAATGCCAAATCAATCCAAAAAAAGAAAACAGAAAATCCCGAACCCCTTGAAAGAGTTGAAAGAGTTCGTTATGAAATGGTTTAAAACAAGTGTGATTTAGGGTAGGGGCACATTAGGGCTTAAAAGGATCTCCAACATTCGTGTTGGCGTTTGACGGCTTATTGTTGCAATGAATAGCTATTAGTTGCAGTAGTAGTAACATTTTTTCGACAGCAATAATTGAAAATGTCGTTAAATAATCGTAATGCAAGGATGCTTTTTTTCAGTTGGATTGAATCTGAGAGAATAATAAAGTCAAACTTAAAACAGTCTTTTGAATAGCCAAAACAATTCTTTTATTATAGATATCACGGCATTGATAGCCTTGCGAGCAGGAAGATTAAAGAAACAATTGCTTCAAGAATTAAAATTTTTGCGATTTCCAGCTTCACGGACAATGCAAGTAAAGCATTTATTGGAAACTGTCCACAATATAGACACACCAAATTTTGGCTGCACAAGGAGTGCGGTACAGATAATTATTCTGGGGGCTTTGGGGACTTTCCCATCCGAAATCCAAGTTATTTTAATCGCTTCCCGCTTTTTATTCAAGCCACAAATGAAAATATTCTTTGGTACTGGCGCATTATATGGTCACTTCTAAAAAGTCAAGTTTGGTTAATGCTAATGAAATAAAATAGGATGAATATATAATAGTTTATAAACAAATTTGGGCTATATATTTGCACATTAGGGGGGGGGGGGCATAGCATATATTAAATACATAATCTAACCTAACCTAGGTACCTCCTTTCCCTAAACCCCCCAAAAACAACAGTTTAAATATCGTAAACGCAATGAAAACCACGCTTTGCATTGCATTTCTCTATAGCGATCTATTGCAATCACAGTTATATAATTAGCAGTATGATCTTTCCCTATCTCACCCATTATAAAAACCCGGACCGAGGTGCGAGTGCTCCAGAGAACGTATAAACATAAGCGGCATTAGATCTTTTCACGGGTAGACAAAGAATAATCACCTACGGAACAAGTACTGACAAAACCACTTGGCCGGCTCACCAATAAGTGGACAATAAGTGCACAAATAAGTGGGAGGAGCTTTTTGTTCGCACCGAGAATGAAGAGCCAGAAATCATCTGCGGTAAACTTACTGGATAATTATATAAACTGTGATTGCAATTAACCCGTCTGGTGGGTTTTTCGTGACTGGTTTCCTTGTAAACAACCATATAGCGCACTAGTACCTATTCTTTTTTATTAACAGCCCCCACCCCGCAAAAAAGTTCTTGCATATATATTTGACGTACTAGATGCAGCGAAAGGACCGACTTTAGACATTTCTTAGAGTCAGTACAAAGGAACCTGATGTGGATTTAAACCACCACCTTCGCTGAGGTCGAGCAATAGCCATTCAAGGCAATGACCATTCAGGGCATGACAAGGAAATATTGCATCAACGTTGCAATCAAGGTAAGGCAAAAAGCTGTGTAAAATTTGGAACCAGGTGTCTAATAATGCAGCCTTAACTTTTTCTTCTAACCAGAATTAGATGTTCCTTCTTGCCCTCCATCGTTCAAACGGTTCAGACTTCAGATATAATACCAGAAAATTCTTATTACAGATTAATTTTAAAAAGAAACAAGTTTTTCTGATGGATTTAAAGATCGAAGTTGAAACTTAAAACGAACAAAAATTATTGCTCCACAGTTCATCTAACATATATCGATAAAACTAGGAAAAATAAACCAACTGATGATATTTACGTATACTTGTGTGACTATAGAAAAATAGCGCTTCACTGAAAACACAAAAGCCAAGCATAAAAAAATAAGAATATTGATTTAGCGGTCAAAAGTGAGAACGTAGCCTGACAACTACAATCTAATCTATAACACTTTTAATAGTCTTACACCAGCTGTGATATCAGTAACGTTCAGTATACAATTAAATTATCTTAAAAAACTTAAAGCGTATGAATAAATGTTATTGTAATAGCCGCAGTCATTGAAGAGCATACAAAAATAATGGATTGATTTATCAGGTACCACCTTGGTCTCACCAGGTATAATACCAATAGTGAGTAATATACCATTTTAGATTGTAAAAATCACGCTTTAGTAATACTCGAAATGAAGAAAAAAAAACATAAAATGAACTCCGGAAATCCGGTTATTTTTCTCTATGCAACGGATAATTTCAAGTTATGATACCAATTCTAAAGCTAGTCCATAGTCCTAATACGGCTTTTCTTCGGACTTTTCTGCAAGTTATCATGAAATGTCCCTCTCACCAAATCGAGAGCCAATCATTAGACTAAGCTCATTGTGCAGAAGCGATACCAAATTAAACGAAAAAGAAAATTTAGCATCAGTCCTAAAATGCTTCATTTTAATACCGTGAAAATTGTCCTTACTCGGTTCACTTTTACTGTACCAAAACTCCTGTCTTTAGTAAATTGTTATTTATACTAGCTTTGTCTATATATATTAGATAGACTGTTCAAATAATGCCAGGAAATTCCCCTCCCCCCTTTTAAAATTTATCCCGGAAAGTTCCCCCTGAAACTTTCCTTCCCATGTAAAATTCTTCGCGTGGAAAAACCCCCTGTCTGCAACCCCCCCCCCCCCGCCTAGAAAATGCCCTTATATTTCACAATAACAAATACTAGGCTATATATGGCAAATTGAGTAACTTGCAACCCTTTCTTCGGAGACTATGATAACCAAAAGAAACAATAGATTGACACATTCAAATAATTGGATTTATTGTTTTTTTGAAATATTAAATGAAAATGTAAACCATTTTTTTTTATCCAAGAATTATCAGGAAAAAAAATCACGCTCAAAATCGCTCAAATTTTGGTGCCTAATCGTGATTCTTTTTTTTTTTTTTTTGGCGTAGTGGGAAAAACAGTATTGGTTAAGAATTACCGTGGTCAGCCTTAACAAAGACAGGCTCTCCAAATAATTATATAGAAGGCACAAAACTATGATTTTGTAAAAATGCCCGAATGCCCGAAAAAAACGAAAAATGCCCAATAAGGGACTAGAACACTTGACATCCCGATTTACATTCCATAACTCTACCGACTTAGCTAACATGCCTAGAAACTCAATTTCAATTATTGATAGTTTTAGCGCCACAATAGCATAACTTACAGCCCTTTCCCCAGGGACTATGGAGGGTCATGTCATCACCAAAAGCTTAGTTATTGAACCTTTCAACTATACGGAGCAAAATAACTATCTCAAAATTTTTATCGGACGGTTTTGGTGGAAGGGAGCCGGGGAGGGGGGGGGGGGGGGGTTAGCTGTCCTCCAATTATTTTGGTCAGTTAAAAATGCCACTAGAACTTTTAATTTCTGTTCGAATGAGCCATTAAAAATCTCTCTATGATATTCTGGTAGCCCGCTTGCCCTGCTAGAAAAAAAGGGAGACACAATAGTACCACCCATGCAAAAGAGCGACTCTCCTTGTTCTTATAGATGGAGGAGTCCGTTCTGATTTCGAGAGGTTTCAGGCTCTTTTTCGAAATCACCATAAATTTGTTTTCGCAATAAACTTTTACTTTTAAGATTAACCGAAATAATAGTTACAATTCATGAATGAGTGTCAGATGGCAATCTTTTCTCATGTGGAAGTTTTTTTTTCAAAACAGGTTTTCCAACTTTTGGTTACTATGGGCTGTGGCTCACTCTTTACTAGGTTGCAGCTACTGCTGAAACCGTGATATACCATTAATAAGAACAGAATTTTTGTTCGAACCTCTACCACCCCATCCCTCGTCGTCCAAAAAAGTTCATATGGATCATCAGGCACATTTTTACAACACGCACACAGTCAATAGAAAAAAGAAAAAGAAAAACCTTTCACTGAAACAAACTATCTTGAAAATAAGGAAAAAAAAAAATTAAAAACCGAAAAAAAATTTAACATGATTCATTTATCTCCTGCCTGTCATGAACTACTTTTGGTTGAAGAGGTTCAATATTGATCTGGTTATAAATTAACCGTTGATCTGACTGAAAAAAAAAATTTAATTCAAATATTATTTGCTTGTCAAAACAGATTGCGAGAGTAAAAAAATACACTTTTTACGTCATCCTTAATTTCTCCATGTGCCCTAGACATGAATGATATTAAATGCAATCAGAACTAGCGCGGAAGGACGTACACTAGGGGGGGGGGCCTCAAAGGTAGACCCCCTCCCCGAAAACCTAAATTTTCCTTGACTTCCGGCCGTTTTTAATGCAAATCATCCGAGAAACCTATTTTCTTGTCCCTCCCTCAAAAAGTCCTGCGTAAGCACCTGCTAGTGCAGTCCATTTTTTTTTACTTTTGTTGTTAAAAATCCTATCAGTCACTGAAACAATTGCTTAAAAGACTTTCACTATGGTGGCATTTTAGAAATCCATTAAAGAGAATGTTAAATTTACAAGAAACAGCTAAAAAAACCTCCTATGGGTCAAAACTAGGTCAAGTGAATTTTGACCTAATTCATTTTAATCGGTCCTAATTTTCCTTTACACAGTGACAACATTCCAAGTAGGGGACCAGCTGAACCGTATTTTTAAGACAAAACCATGTAAACTATCTTCAAATTTTAAAGTGGTATTTAACATGTTCTCACTGTTTCTTGAAAAATGACTCAGTACTCTGTGTATCAAACAGTTCGTAGAAACAAACTGTAAGTAAGGAGTAAAAAAAATTAAAAATACTGAAAAAAATATAAATGTTTTTACTTTTATAACTTTAATAAATCAAATAATATTACAATTTTGATTACTAACTATCAGTACATGTATACTAAACTGACAATGCACATTCATTTGCATTTTTTTAGTAAAGTGCAAATTTTGTTCTGGCCTGGGGGAGGCACAGGGGTTTTGAGCCCAACTTATTCATTTATTTATCGATGCTGATTTGTGGTAGTTGCATGCTTGGTAGATTATTTGATTTTATTTTTGCTCATTTTTTGTTTAATGGAGTTCTTTACTTTTCTTTGAAAAACTTATTTTGTGGAAAAAGCCTCTTTTAATTGATTTCTGTTCGTTTTATATTGACACAGTCTTTTCAGGGAAAAAGAAAATAATACTTAAAATCTTTTCATTTTTTTTTAAGACTATAGTTTGGCCTGGTATTTGTATGCTGGAGGAAAGTTTTCAGCAATTCTTAAGAAAATGCACCCTTTCAAAAATCTGGACACAAATAGTAGCGTTTAATTTAGTTTCATACCTCCTCTAGTTGACCTGTAATGGAAATCTTGATACCATTCGCAAAACAATCTGTTTACTTTCTTTGATAGTTTGATACACTTACGCTATTTTGATTTGGTTAAATTTTAAGAGCAGAAGTAGCCCCAAAAGTTTGAACATAATACCCTCAGTCGTTCTTGGGATACTGCTGAAAAGCCTTATTGATAATTACCGTAAACACAGTTCATTTTGATTTAATCAGTAGGGATGCACAAGAAGGTACAGGGGGGACAACGCACATGCGCACTCCAACGACGTAGAATACTAACGAGACAAGATTATTGATCTACCAACTGTACAAGATCACGTGTCTCTTTCTAGGCCAATCAGGGACTTAGAATACTGCGGGGAAAATACACATGCGCACTGAATACGAGCATGACAATGTTATTGATCCACTAACGGGACAAAATCATGTTTCTCTTTCTAGACCAATCAGAGATGTTCCTACACCTAATGAATGCTGCGGGGAATCCATATTTCTAGGAAATTGATTTACATAATCGACAATGATGGAAATCTGACGGGGAATTCTAATGTATCATGAGGGGAATTAAGAAACAATATGGCTTCTTTACTTTAGTGTCAGAGATAAATTCTGGAATTAATATTCTTTCGAAGCCTTTATAGTGTAACTAGGACACCTTAGATAATTTTCAGAAATAAAAACGAGATACAAGGGGATTCAATAAATTTAACGTGGGAATTGTTTCCCGGGAAATTTAACTGTGAAAGTGCAAGGAAGCCAAAACAAAAGAACATTAAGAAATTAATTTTAGGGGAGTATTTGGGCGAAACAGATTGAGACATTTTAGGGACTTTTTGGGTGAAACAGCTTGAGACATTTTAGAGGAAGATTTTGGGTGAAAATCAGTGGTCGCTATAATAGACAAGTACACAACATCGGATTAGTGAGACGATTATGAATTTGAACATTAAGGACAACGACCATCAATGACCCTAGCCATCAAGGACCTCAACCTCCAAGGTCCCCTTCCCAACCCCCAAGGGCCGCCCTCTCCCCAACTTCCTCCCCCTCCATTTTTTATAATCCTTTTTTTTGCGCGCTTGAGACACAGAAGGGCCCCCCCCCCCCCCTACCCCAAACTTTTTGGGCCCCTCCCCACATTTTTTAATACTGTTTTTTGCGTGCTTGAGACACAGAAATTAACAAACAGAAAAGGTTTTTCAGCTAAAGCAGGGAACAAGTTCAAAACTTTTCCAACAACACACACACAACATGAGAAGAAACCTAGCAAAGGAAGCAAGAAACAACAGACTTTCACACAAGTAAAGTCATGAACCAGCATAAGTAAAAATACCAAATCATAAGTTTCCAACAACACACACGCAACCTGAGAAGAAACCTAGCAAGGGGAGCAAGAAACAACAGACTTTCATACAAGTAAAATCATGAACCAGTATAAGTAAAAATACCATTTCATAAGTTTCCAACAACACACAAACACAACATGAGAAGAAACCTAGCAAGGGAAGCAAGAAACAACAGACTTTCACACAAGCAAAATCTTGAACCAGCATAAGTAAAAATACCAAATCATTAATTTCCAACAACAAACACACCATGTGAAGAAACATAGCAAGGGAAGCAAGAAACAACAGACTTTCACACAAGTAAAATCATGAACCAGCATAAATAAAATACCAAATCATAAGTTTCCAACAACACACACACAACATGAGAAGAAACCTAGCAAGGGAAGCAAGAAACAACAGACTTTCACACAAGTAAAATCATGAACCAGCATAAGTAAAAATACTAAATAATAAGTTTCCAACAACACAGACACAACATGAGAAGAAACATCGCAAGGGAAGCAAGAAACAACAGACTTTCACACAAGTAAAATCATGAACCAGCATAAGTAAAAATACCGAATCATAAGTTTCCAACAACACACACACAACATGAAAAGAAACCTAGCAAGGGAAGCAAGAAACAACAGACTTTCACACAAGCAAAATCATGAACCAGCATAAGTAAAAATACCAAATCATAATTTTCCAACAACACACACACACAACATGAGAAGAAACCTAGCAAGGGAAGCAAGAAACACCAGACTTTCACACAAGTAAAATCATGAGCCAGCATAAGTAAAAATACCAAATCATAAGTTTATAACAACACACACACAACCTGAGAAGAAACCTAGCAAGGGAAGCAAGAAACAACAGACTTTCACACAAGTAAAATCATTAACCAGCATAAGTAAAAATACCAAATCATAAGTTTTCAACAATACACACACAACATGAGGAAAAACCTAGCAAGGGAAGCAAGGAACAACAGACTTTCACAGAAGTAAAATCATGAACCAGCATAAGTAAAAATACCAAAACATAAGTTTCCAACAAAATACACACAACATGAGAAGAAACCTAACAAGGGAAGCAAGAAACAACAGACTTTCACACAAGTAAAATCATGAACTAGCATAAGTAAAAAGACCAAATAATAAATTTCAAACAACACACACACAACATGAGAAGAAAAATACCAAGGGAAGCCAGAAACAACAGACTTTCACACAAGTAAAATCATGAGCCAGCATAAGCAAAAATACCAAATCATAAGTTTCTAACAACACACACACAACATGAGAAAAAACATAGCAAGAGAGGCAAGAAACAACAGACACTCACACAAGTAAAATTATGAACCAGTATAAGTAAAAATACCAAATCATAAGTTTCCAACAACACGCACACAAAATGAGAAGAAACCTAGCAAGGGAAGCAAGAAACAACGGACTTTCACACAAGTAATATCATGAACAAGCATAAGTAAAAATACCAAATCATTAGTTTACAACACCACACACACAACATGAGAAGAAACCTAGCAAGGGAAGCAAGAAACAA
>JAQQPU010004995.1:0-11732 GCA_029168905.1 Artemia sp. Kazakhstan ARC1039
TCCTGGTTTAATCAGTATGGTCACTTAAGAAAGAGCTTTAAATTTACGTTTGAATAAGCACCCTCTCAATTATCTTGGACCTTCGGTTTTATACAATCACCCCTGGGAAAAAAACAAAACAAATAAAAATGCATCGACGATGTTTCTTCTGAAAAAAAAGCTAAATTCAACATTTTGAAGATTGGAACTTGAAAGCTCTACGGTACCCTTCTCTAATATGATGTATCTGACAAAGAGATTTTCAATAAAATTGCTTGCTTTTTTAGGGGAGGGGGGTCCTATTTATTCAAAAATCAGGCAAATTTTCCTAAATTTTTGGTTTTGGGTGGGTAACAATAAACTGAAAGAATTTTATATATTTAGGATCACCATAAAAGGTCATTACTGTGGTGTAGCAATTGTCATGAGAATTCCATTTTTAGTTTTAGTAAAAATTGGTCCAAGTCACTTTTTACTTCCAGTTCGTTTTTTTTATCACGAACTATTTGATAAGATTATTTTGTGACGAAAATCTTTTGAACCTGTTCATTTTATTTAGTTGAATGGGACAATAAAGAGAGAGTGTCAATTTGTCAGCTGGATAGTAAATTTAAATTTAGTTTTTCGTTCGCTATTTTATATTTTTTTAATGTCTAAATATATAACGGATTTAAGTTCAAGGAGGAGAGTTGTCCTGTTATGAAACAGGTACATTTTACATGACCGCTATAAATTCAAAACGTGGGATCTATGCAGGCAGGATGATTTTTGACCATCTTTACTCCTTCTGTAAACTATTTTAAGGAATAGAAAATTGCATAAAGGTATGTCTACATCTGTTATAATCTAAAGAAAGAATCTTTCTGTAATTATGGTTTGAGTTTGATTTTCTTTTAAGATTAAATGCATAATAACTAAATATATTATTGATTAAAAAAACTGATCCTTTGTGAGGAATCCTTGCGGTTTAAAATTTACATTTTGTATGCAATTTAATTTATCTTTTTATTTGAGAGTTTGTTCCTAAAAGTAATTAAAAATAAACTTATTCCTGCGTAATCCTGAAATATATTCCCTGTCACAAAACCACCACTGATATTTTGGCATTCCCCTCCCCCGCTAGAAAACTGTCTGCTGGCGCCCTTGCATAGTGTGTTTTGAATCATTTCAATGCAGTAACTATATTGAAACAATATTGCCCAAAAATTTCGCCTCAATACCCTTAAGTTTATTAGTAGTAGCAGTAGAGCCAGTAGCTACGATAGTAGTAGTTAATAGTCTTAGCTTTAGCAGCAGTGGTAGTCGTAGCGGTAATAACAATAGTAGAAGTAGCAGTAGCTGTACTAGGAGTAAAAGCAGTAGTACTATTATGCAAATATTGTCTTTTGGTTAGTTCAACATCCCCCACAAAAAGCGCTGTAAGTTTGAATTTCACAAACGAAACGAAGATATTGCTGATATGCCCATTTTACAACCTGCATACCGATGGTAGGTTGTCATCCGTACAAAAGAAATATTCTCTGAAAATTTCACCTTCATAGGTCGCGGATTTTAAGCTAGCCAAAAGACACTCTGTGTATACGTTTAGTGGTATCTCAAAAAATTTTGAGATAGCCATTTTGTTCAGCGTAGCTGATTTCCAGGTAGAAAAGATATTTTTGAGGAGAACACTCACCCACAATCCTCAGGGCCAGGGTTTTAAGTTATGCCCTGGGTTCATATAAGGTTTTTATAGAAGACGTTGTCGTAGAAACTTCAAAAAGGCTCATTCGATTGGAAATTCAAAGGGCTAGTGCCCTTTTTAATAGTCGAAATTGATTGAAGGGCAACTAGACCCCCCACACCCATCATTTCCCCAAACACATCCAATCAAAATTTTGAGTTAGCCATTTTGTGCAGCGTAGTTGATTTTCAGATAAAAAATATGTTTTTGAGGAAGACACTACCCCAGAGCCCTCAGGGCATGGGTTTTAAGTTATGCCCTGGGGGCATATAAGGTTTTTATAGAAGGTGTTGTCGTACAAACTTCAAAACGGGCTCATTCGATTGGAAATTCAAAGGGCTAGTGCCTTGTTTAATAGTCGAAAGTGATTGGATGGCAACTAGCCCCCCCCCCAACGGCCATCATTTCCCCAAACACATCCAATCAAAATTTTGAGATAGCCATTTTGTTCAGCGTAGTTGATTTCCTTATAGAAAATATATTTTTGAGGAGGACAATCCCCCACAACCCTCGGGGCAAGGGTTTTAAGTTATGGCCTGGGGGCATATAAGGTTTTTATAGAAAGCATTGTCGTAGAAACTTTAAAAGGGGCTTATTCGATTGCAAATTCAAAAGGCTAGTGCCCATTTGAATAGTCAAAAGTGATTTGAGGGCAAATAGCCCCCCCGCCCCCCACGTCCATCATTCACCCAAACACATCCAATCAAGATAGCCATTTTGTTCAGCATAGTTAATTTCCAGATAGAAAATATGTTTTTGAGGAGGAAACTCCCCCACAACCCTCAGGGCAAGGGTTTTAAGTTATGCCCTTTGGGCATATCAGGTTTTTATAGAAGTCGTTGTCATAGAAACTTCAAAACAGGCTCATTCGATTGGAAATTCAAAGGGCTTGTGCCCTTTTTAATAGTCAAAAGTGATTGGAGGGCAAATAGACCCCCCCCTCCTACGTCCATCATTCCCCCAAACACATCCAATCAAAATTTTGAGATAGCCATTTTGTTCAGCGTAGTTGATTTCCAAATAGAAAATATGTTTTTGAAGAGGACGCTCCCCCAAAACCCACAGGGCAAAGGCTATAACTTATGCCCTGGGGCATATAAGATTTTTATTGAACTCTCTTACGTAGAAACTTGAAAAAGGGCTCATTAAGTTTGAAATTTAAAGGGCTAGTACCCTTTTTAATAGTCAAAAGTGATTAGTGATGTTTTTTGTTGTTGTTGTTGTTGTTTAGACTAGGGCACTTCGTATTGAAGGAGTTGTCGTGGGAACTTCGAAAAGGGCTCATTTGATTGAAAATAGAAAGGTCTGATGCCTTTTTTAATAGTCAAAAGTGATTGGAGGCAACTAATCCCCCTTCCACTCCCACCCTCCCACGCCCACCCTCCCATTTGCCCATTATGTTTAAAAACTAAATGTTGCCTTAAGATTAAATCAAAATGCACTCTGATAATGCTAATTCCCAATAAGGCATCTCAGCAGTATTCCAAGAACAACTGAGGGTATTATGATCAAACTTTCGGGGCTACTTCTGTTCTTAAACTTTAACCAAATCAAAATAGCGTAAGTGTATCCAAGCTATCAAAGAAAGTAAACAGATTTTTTTGCGAAAATTATCAGGTTTTCCATTTCAGGTTAACTAGAGGAGGTATGAAACTAAATTAAACAGTACTATTTGTGTCCAGGTTTTTAAAAGGGTGTTTGTGGTTAAAAATTGCTGAAAATTTTTCTCCAGCAAACAAAAAGCAGGCCAAACTATAAAGTCTTGAAAAACGAAAAGATTTCAAGTATTATTTTCTTTTTCCCTGAAAAGACTATTGCAATATAAAACGAACAGAAATTTATTGAAAAAATTTCTTCCACAAAATAAGTTTTTCAAAGAAAAGTAAAGAACTCCATTTAAAAAAATGAGCAAAAATAAAATCAACTAATCTACCAAGCCTGAAACTACCACAAATCAGCATCGATAAATAAATGAAACCGAAACGAACAGAAATTACAATAAATAACAGAGTCAAACTCAAAACGAGCAGAAATTAACGTAAGTTGGGCGCAAAACCCCCATGCTTTCCCAAGGCCAGAACAAAATTTGCACTTTACTGAAAAAATACAAATGAATATGCATTGTCAGTTTAATATACATATACTGATATTTAGTGATCAAAATGTTAATATTATTTGATTTATTAAAGTTATAAAAGTAAAAACATTTATAATTTTTTCAGTTAAGTGCAAATTTTGTTCTTGCCTTGGGGAGGCATAGGGGTTGTGTACCCAATTAATAATTAAAACTTTAAAAATTAAAACAAAACGTACTGTTTCTATACTGGTTGCCAATGAGACATCTCAGCATATACCGAGAACGATTGATGGTATTAAGCTCAAAATTTTGGGGCTACTGCTATTACTACTTACACTCTTAATATTTTACTAAATCAAAAGAGTGTAAGTGTATCTAGGTTGTGAAAGAGTATTGATAGAATTTCTTGGGAATAGTATTAAGTTTTATCTATCAGGTCAATTAGAGGATGTATATGGCTAAATTAAACACTACTATTTGTCTAAGGATTTTCAAAAGGGTTAATTTTGTTAAAAATTGCTGAAAAATTTCCTCCAGCCTGCTAATAGCATGCCAAACTATAAATTTATAAAGAAAAACCGTAAAAACTGAAACTATTATTTTCTTTTTCCCTGCAAAAGACTATTTCTATATAAAACTAACAGAAATTTTTAAAAAAAAAGTTTTTCCACAATAGAGGTTTAAAAAAAAAGTAAAGAACTCCATTAGACCAAAAATAAACAAAAAAAGAATAAAATAATCTACCAAGCATGGACCTGCTACAATTCTCCTGCCACAAATCTCCTTGTCTCCCCATGGGCCTATGTCAATTATATACATGTATATGTTACTAATAGAATGATTGAACTTGAACTTGATTGAACTTGAACAAATCAGCATCAGTAAATAGATGAAACCCAAAACGAACAGAAATTAAAATAAATAACCAAGTTAAACTCAGAACGAGCAGAAATTAGTAGGGAGGACAGTACCAGCGCGGTAAGCACATAATTTATACATGGATTATTGATCCACGAAGAGGAGAGAATTTCTGAGAAATTGATTTGCATAATCGGCGGGGAATTATTGATCATCGTAGGGGAATTAAGAAACAATATGGCTTCTTTGGTCTTTAGGTCTGAGAGATAAATGGTCTTTAGTGACAGAGATAAATCAATATTCTATTTTCTAATGTGGCTTCTCTGGTCTTTAGGCTTAGTGATAAATATTAATATTCTATCGAAGCCATAATAGGGTGAGTAGGAACACCTTAGATATTTTTTCAGAAATTCAAGACAGATTGAATATATTTTACGCTGGAAATGGTTTCCTGGGCACTTCAAATGTGACAGCAAAGGGATGTCGAAAAAAAGGAACACGCAGAAATTACTTTTAAGGGATTCTTTGGGCGAAACCGTTTGAGACATTTTAGAAGATTATTTGAGCGATACAGTTTGAGACATTTTATAAGATGATTTGGGCGAAACAGTTAGAGACATTTTAGAAGATGATTTGGGCGAAACAGTTTGAGACATTTTAGACGATGATTTGGGGTGAAACTCTGTGGTCGTTATTATACACACGTTCCATTTGAAAAGTGTTGTGAGGTTCTCTACCCCAGACCCAAAGGCCCTCAGGCCCCCAAAGGGCCCCCTAAATTGTTTTGTCCCCCCCCTGAATATATAATTTAAGATCTAGTTCTCTTCTTAATATTCCTCCTAAACCCCTTTTACAACTTGAAGTACTCATCTTTTTCACCCACAACTTTACATTATGGCTTTTTGCACACCAGAGCACCAAGCAAAACTTTTCAAAGGCTTTACAGAACAAGTTCTTTACGTAATGTCCCTCTTGAACTTATTTTATTATACCCCAACACCAAGAAATACTTTCAAAAGGTTTTATTATATCTTTTCAGAACAAGTTCTTTACGTAATATACATTGATCGTGAATATTTCACCATGACGATAAGGAGCTTCACATTAATTCGAGATTTTTCCCAAAGTCACCAAAAAATTTGAAGCTCTGTTCTAAATTTTAGCGTTGAAGATAGGAAAAGTTATACTATGATTTTGATTATTTTCCATGAAGATAAAAAGTTCCTTTTTATTTCTAATTTTATCTATGAGAAGAAATAAGTTAAAGATCAATTCTATTTTTTCCAGAGAAAATGAAAATTTTCCACTTCAGTTCAGATTTTTCTCAAAGTTATGAAAAAATTTAAAGTACTGTTCCAAATTTTTCAAAGAAGATAGAAAACGTTATGCTCTGATTGTGAAAAGTTATCTCAATTCTGAATTTTACCAAAGAACTTACGCTTCAATTCTAAATTCTACAGAGAAAATAAAAAACTTCCACTTCAGTTCTTAATTCCCCAAAGAAATAAACAATTTAAAGTTTTATTCTAAATTTTTCCATAGAGGATAGAAAAAGTTATACTATAGTTGTAAATATTTTCCATGAAAATAAAAAGTTCCACTTTAATTCTAAATTTTCTCAACGAAGTGAGGGAAAGTTCAAGTTCTCTTCTGAACTTTCTCAATGAAAAAGAAATTATTTAAAGATCAATTCTATTTTTCCAAAGAATATAAAAAGGTTCATCTTCAGTTCTGATTTTTCTCAAAGAGAGGAAAAAATCTTAAGTACTGTTCCAAATTTTTCATAGAAGATAGAAAAAGTTATAAGTTGATTGTGAAAAGTTAGCTCAGTTTGGAATTACCAAAGAACTTACAGATCAATTCTATTTTTTTCAAGAAATAAAAAGGTTCCTCTTCAGTTCTTAATTTCTCAAATGACATACAAATTTAAAGTTCTGTTCTAACTTTTTCGTGGAAGATAGGAAAAGTAATACTATGATTGTGTATATTTTCCATGAAGATAAAAAGTTTCAATCTAATTCTAAATTTTTTATAATTTCACTTCAGATTTTTCTCAGAGATGAAAAAATTTAAAGTTCTGTTCTAATTTTTACCCTAGATACATCGATCCTGAATTTTTCCTACAAGAAGAGAAAAAGTTCAGCTTTAATTACATATTTTCTCAAAGAAGTGAAGAAAACTTCAAGTTTTGTTCCAAATTTTTCGTAGAAGATAAAAAAATTATACTTTGATCATGAATATTCGCCATGAAGATAAGGAGCTACACTTTAATTCTAAGTTTTCTCGTAGAAGTCCAAAATGCTCGAGTTTTCTTCTGAATTTTCTTAAAGAAGAGAAAAGGTTAGCTCAATTCTGAAATTTACCAAAGAAAATAAAAAAAGCTTCCACTTCAGTTCTTATTTTCTCAAAAGACATAAGAAATTTTAAGTTCTGTTCTAGGTTTTTCCATAGAAGATAGGAAAACTTATGCTATGATTATGAATATTTTCCATGAAGATCAAAATTTTCATTTTAATTCTAAATTTTCTTAATTTCAATTCCAAATTTTCTCAAAGAGAGGAAAAATTTAAAGTTCTCTTCCAAAATTTTCTTGGAAGATTCAAAAAGTTATACTTTGATCGTGAATATTCGCCATGAAGATAAGGAGCTACACTTTAATTCTGAGTTTTCTCGAAGATGTGCAAAATGTTCAAGTTCTCTTCTGAATTTTCTTAAAGAAGAGAAAAGGTTAGCTCAATTCTGAAATTTACCAAAGAAAATAAAAAAATCTTCCACTTCAGTTCTTATTTTCTCAAAGACATAAAAAATTTTAGGTTCTGTTCTAGATTTTACCATAGAAGATAGGAAAACTTATGCTATGATTATGAATATTTTCCATGAAGATCAAAAGTTTCATTTTAATTCTAAATTTTCTTAATTTCAATTCCAATTTTTCTCAAAGAGAGGAAAAATTTAAAGCTCTCTTCCAAATTTTTCTTAGAAGATTGAAAAAGTTATACTTTGGTCGTGAATATTCGCCATGAAGATAAGGAGCTACAACTTAATTCTGAGTTTTCTCGAAGAAGTGCAAAATGTTCAAGTTCTCTTCTGAATTTTCTTAAAGAAGAGAAAAAGTTAACTCAATTCTGAATTTTACCCAAGAAAATGAAAAAAGCTTCCACTTCAGTTCTTAATTTCTCAAAAGGCATGAAAAATTTAAAGTTCTGTTCCAAATTTTTCCATAGAAGATAGAAAAAGTTATACTATGATTGTGTATATTTTCCATGAAAATAAAAAGTTTCACTTTAATTCTAAATTTTATCAATCAAGTGAAGAAATGTTCAAGTTCTTTTCAGAATGTTCTCAATGAAAAACAAATAAGTTACAGATCAATTCTAATTTTTTCCATGACAATAAAAAGGTTCCAAATCGATTCTGAGCTTTCTCAGAGATGAAAAAATTGAAAGTTCTGTTCTAAATAGGTACGGATCAATTCTAATTTTTCCCATGAAGATAAAAAGGTTCCACTTCAGTTCTGTTTTTCTCAAACAGATGAAAAAATGAAAGATCTGTTATAAATTTTTGCGTAGAAGATAGAAAAAGTTATATGTGAATACTTACCATGAAGATAAAAAGTTCCACTTTAATTCTAAATTTTCTCAATGAAGTGAAGAAAATTACAAGTTCTCTTCTAATTTTTCCAAGAAAATAAAAAGTTTCCACTTCAGTTCCGGTTTTTCTCAAATAGATGAAAAATTTAAAGTTCTGTTCTAAATTTTACCGTAGATATATCGATTCTGAATTTTTCCTCCAATAAGAGAAAAGGTTCTGCTTTAATTCTATATTTTCTCAAAGAAGTGAAGAAAAGTTCAAGTTCTCTTCTGAATGTTTTCCCAGAAAAGAGAAAAGGTTCCACTTTAATTCTGAGTTTTCACAACGAAATGAAGAAAAGTTCAAGTTCTCTTCTTAATTTTCTCAAAGAAAAGAAAAAGTTACAGTCCAATTCTAATTTTCTCCAAAGAAAATAAAAAATCTCCGAGTGGAAGAATGTTGCACGGGGAATAAATTTTACATGAGGAGGGGGGTTTTCCAGGGGTGAAATTTTCAAGAGACATTTTACTGATTTTTTCCGGAGACGTAAGCTAACTTTTAAATTAAATTTTAGCTCTTTTGTCTTAGGGATTTGCTCCTCCAATTTTTAAATTACAAAATGAGTGCGTCGTTCTATTATTAAAGACAATCTTTTAAGCTCTTATCAGCCAAAATGTGGAATTTTACATTTCTGACATAGTGGAAGGATTTTGTACGGGGATTAATTTCACATGAGGAGGGGGGTTTCCAGGGGTGAAATTTTCAGGGGAAAATTTTACCGATTTTTTCCGAGGAGACGGAACGGACAGAATTCGAACTTTAGCGTAAGGAGCTAGGTGTCGAGGAGGGAGACAATAGATATTGATGACAATACTAAACTAACTTAACCACAAAATTCCACATTATTGCACAGAAATACCAAAACCATAGGTTAGGTTAACTTAGGTTAGGGTAGGTTAGCCTATGTACGCGCGCGTACATAAAATTGGAAACTTTTTATTTTCTTGGAAAAATTAGAAGAGAACTTAAACTTTTCTTCACTTCATTGAGAAAATTTAGAATTAAAGTGGAACTTTTTATCTTCATGGTAAGCATTCACGTCTAAGGTATAACTTTTTCTATCTTCTACGCAAAAATTTAGAACAGATCTTTCAATTTTTCCTCTCTTCGAGAAAAACAGAACTGAAGTGGAACCTTTTTATTTTCATGGGAAAAATTAGAATTGATCCGTACCAATTTAGAACCGAACTTTCAATTTTTTAATCTCTGAGAAAATTCAGAATCGATGTGGAACCTTTTTATTTTCATGGAAAAAATTAGAATTGATCTGTAACTTATTTCTTTTTCATTGAAAAAAATTTGAAAAGAACTTGAACATTTCTTCACTTCATTGAGAAAATTTAAAGTGAAACTTTTTATTTTCATGGAAAATATACACAATCATAGTATAACTTTTCCTATCTTCTATTGAAAATTTTTAGAACAGAACTTTAAATTTTTTTTTGCTTTTTGAGAAATTAAGAATTTAAGTCGAAGCTTTTTTCATTTTCTTTGGTAAAATTATGAACTGAGTTAACTTTTTCTCTTCTTAAAGAAAATTCAGAAGAAAACTTCAACATTTTGTACTTCTTCGAGAAAACTGAATTAAAGTGTAGCTCCTTATCGTCATGGCAAATATTCACGATCAAAGTATAACTTTTTCTATCTTCTAAGACAAATTTGGAAGAGAACTTTAAATTTTTCAGCTCTTTGAGAAAAATCGGAATTGAAATCAAGAAAATTTAGAATTAAAATGAAACTTTTTATCTTCATGGAAAATATTCACAATCATAGTATAACTTTTCCTGTCTTCTATGGAAAAATTTAGAACAGAACTTAAAATTTTTTATGTCTTTGAGAAATTATGAACTGAAGTGGAAGCTTTTTTATTTTCTTTGGTAAATTTCAGAATTGAGCTAACTTTTTCACTTTTTAAGAAAATCCAGAAGAGAACTTGAACATTTTGCACTTCGACGAGAAACCTCAGAATTAAAGTGTAGCTCCTTATCGTCATGGCGAATATTCATGATCAAAGTATAACTTTTTCTATCTTCTACGGAAAATTTGGAACAGAACTTGAAGTTTTCTTCACTTCTTTGAGAAAATATGTAATTAAAGCTGAACTTTTTCTCTTCTTGTAGGAAAAATTCAGAATCGATGTATCTAGGATAAAACTTAGAACAGAACTTTAAATTTTTCATCTCTGAGAAAAATCTGAAGTGAAATTATAAAAAAATTAGAATTAGAGTGAAACTTTTTATCATCATGGGAAATATACACAATCATCGTATTACTTTTCCCATCTTCCACGGAAAAAATTAGAACAGAACTTTAAATTCTTATTTCATTTGAGAAATTAAGAACTGAAGTGGAACCTTTTTTTTTCTTGAAAAAATAGAATTGATCTGTAAGTTCATTGGTAGTTCCGATTTGAGCAAACTTTTCACAATCAATGTATAACTTTTTCTATCTTCTATGAAAAATTTGGAACAGTACTTTAATTGTTTTCATCTCTTTGAGAAAAATCAGAACTTAAGATGAACCTTTTTATATTCTTTGGAAAAAATAGAATTTATCTGTGACTAATTTCTTTTTTATTGAGAAAGTTTAGAAGATAACTTGAACTTTCCCTCACTTCGTTGAGAAAATTTAGAAATAAATTGGAACTTTTTATTTTCGTGGAACATATTCACAACTATGGTATAACTTTTTCTATCTTCTATCGAAAAATTTAGAACAGAACTTTAAATTTTTTTATGTCTTTGGGGAGTTAAGAACTGAAGTGGAAGCTTTTTATTTTCTCTGTAGAAATTAGAATTGAAGTGTAAGTTCTTTGGTAAAATTCAGAATTGAGCTAACTTTTCACGATCAGAGCATAAGTTTTTCTATCTTCTATGAAAAATTTGGAACAGTACTTTAAATTTTTTCATCTCTTTGAGAAAAACTTGAACTGAAGTGGAAAATTTTTATTTTCTCTGGAAAAAATAGAAGTGATCTGTAACTTATTTCTTCTCATAGATAAAATTATAATTAAAATGGAACTTTTTATCTTCATGGAAAATAATCACAATCATAGCATAACTTTTCCTATCTTCAACGCTAAAATTTAGAACAGAGCTTTAAATTTTTTTATGACTTTGGGAAAAATCTCATAATTAAACTGAAGCTCCTTATCACCATGGTGAAATATTCACGATCAATGCAAAACTTTTTCTATCTTCTACAAAAAATTTGGAGGTGAACTTTAAATTTATGTCTTTGGGGAAAAATCTGAACTGAAGTGGAACCTTTCTTGATGTTGTGGTGTGCAAAAAAGTTGTAAAGTAGAGTTGTGGGTGAAAATTATGAGTACTTCAACTTTTAAAATTGGTTTAGGAGGGACATTACGTAAAGAGCTTATTCTGAAAAAATATAATAAAGCCTTTTGAAAAGTATTGCTTGGTGTTGGGGTATGCAAAAAGTCGTAAAGTAAAGTTGTGGGTAAAA
>JAQQPU010004995.1:22737-40454 GCA_029168905.1 Artemia sp. Kazakhstan ARC1039
TGAAAGTATGGAACAACACTAAAACTTAAAACAAACAGAGATTATTATGTATATAAGAGAGTTTTTAATAACATCTTCCTCTGATAGTTTCGGTGATATACTCATCCTAGATGATCTAACTTGTGACAATGACATGATAACAATAACATTTTAATTTTCAAAATATAATGTACAGAAACATTAAAAAAAGAAATCTCTGTTCGGTGAATTATTTTCTTATTTTGGAATGTTTAGCATAAGGATATCAAGCGATATTTCATTGCGTGATTTAATTGACTAAGGCGTCTCACGTTTCTAGCATTATACAGAAAACTATTTCTGTCCTTTTTCTGTGTTTTTACAAGTTTTCTTATCCTTTTTCTTGTGTCACTCGAGTCGTTGTAAATTTGTAAAGGGATATTTTTGTCGTGTATTTTCCTATGACACCTTAATGGTTGAATTTGTTGATATATCACTGGTTTTATAATGCCACAATGAGATTGCAGAGTTTCAATTCTTCTTCTTCACTCAATGGGTATGATGAACATATGTTATCCACATTCTCATCAATAAAATCCTGAATTTTTTTTATAGTCCTTTTAATACATTATCTTTATTTATATTAGATCGATCGTGAAGTAATAATTTTTGTTCATTACATCTTATACAAACTCCATATATTTTAAACCTTCTAATTTTCATTTTTTAGATCGGGAACCTAGGTTGGACGATTATCATTATATTACACATGATGGCTATTATGAGGTACGGCGATCACGCAGCCTTAATTTCTATCACATATTAAGAAGAAAACTGAGTCCGGGTGAGATGGAGACATTAGCACCTGGTCAGGGGAGGAAGAATGAGGAAAAATAATAGTCTTTTTGTACACTACTATACATAGAATAAAACTGATTTATTTGTTTGAATGGAGTCCTATTCCTACAAGTTAAGTTAGAATGAAAGAATGAGGTATACTGATGTGACTAGCCGAAGTTACCAACGCTGAACCAACTGGCATACCAAACGAACTTTTCATAGCTTTCTAAGACTACCGTTTCATATAACCAAAAAACTTATTTATTTTCCTCATAAAACATATCCTGTGTTTAATTATTATCCCCAAAAGCTAAAACCTTGAGAATATTAAGCCCTTTAGAAGAAAAACAAAATCTTTAGTTATTAAGAAATTTCAACGACCATCCAGTTTCAGAATTCCTATCAATTCGAACAATAAAGCAAAAACGAAAACAATTACAAAAATATTTTTGGGCCTCTGAGCCTTCCCCTTGAGGCAGATCTCATTTATTTTCGATTCTGAGCATTTTTAGTTTTCCCTCCAAAATTGAACCCCCCCCCTCCCCTGCCCTCAGAAATGGGGGAACGAAGGGAACGTTAGATCCTATTTTAAATTGAAAATACTTTTCAAACATTACTTGTGTATTATACAGACCACATTGGAGAGGTAAAGCTAGGTCAAGTCGCAATGTCATTCTATCGTCGTTAGCTATTTTCATAGACTGATGTTGTTTCAAATTTATAACAAATTAACTGAGTTAACAACTTCTTCGAGGTTACCTTAACTGCTAATCAGTTTAATCCTTTTTTCTCCACCTTCATACAATCCATCTGTTTCAATTGTGTACATTTTCACATTTTCTGATTCAAATGTGTATCTTCAGTCAGAAAAGCATAGTTTCGATTCAAAAATGAGCCATTTCCATAGCAATAGCTCTTAATAGAACTGTTTAAGTATGAACTCCAATTTTTTTCCAACGAAACTATGCAACTCAACCGCATTTAACTAATCCCCGTGTAACTAAATCCGCATGTAACTGAACGCCCATGCAACTGAACCCTCGTGCAACTCAACCCCCCCCCCCGTGCAACTCAAGCCCCATTTAACTAAACCCTCATGCAACTGAGCCCCCCATGTAACTGAACCCCTGTATAACCGAAACCCCGTACAACTGAACCCCCGTGCTACTGAACCCTCGTGCTACTGAACCCTCGTGCAACTTGACCCCATTTAACTGAACCCCCGTGTAACTGTATCCCCTTTAACTGAACCCTCGTGCAACGTAACCCTCCATGCAATCCATCTCCCTCAAAACACTTTTCAGCCATTTCTTGTTAATTTTTTTTATTTCTAAACTATTTTAAATTGACAATACTCTCCAAAGATCACTTGTGTATTATACAGTACACAATCACTCCATCTCCTCCAATTTGCAAATCCCATTACCCCTTTTTTGCAAATGTTAATCAAACATTTCCGATTGTAAAAGCATGTTTAACCATCTTGCTTGGAAAGGTATCCATAAGTACATGCTCTGCAAAGGTGCCAAGGAACATAAAAGGCCCTAAATCCATAGGTACATGCCCTGGAAATGTTTTTCCTATATGCCTTCGGGGTTACCTTAACTGCTAATCAGTTTAATCCTTTTTTTTCTCCACCTTCATACATTTTGAAAATCTGCTTGCACATAGTGTATTTTGATTTAGTTCAAGTCAACCATACGGGTTTTTTTTCGCTAGAAAGTCGACCCATAGTACAGCACTATAAGTACTCTAAGAAATCCTTCTTCCATCATCTCATACCTCCACAAATATTTTATTCAGAGATTTCATGTTAAAAAATTATCCAATCACTAATTACCCCTTTTTTGCAAATGCTAAACAAAAAAAAACCTGTCTGCTTTTCAAAATGTTTGTATATGGAACTCTGTCAGTTAACACTAAGAAGTGAATTGAGTAGTCACCTAGCAATAACAATAGGCTTAGCACTGATTACATGTCATTTTCGACCCATTGTCGGCGACAATTCAATCAGAGCAGAGTTGTGCAAATGGAATACCTTTTTGCAAATTGAGTTAGCTTAATGCAAATGAGATATCATTTTGATATCTCTAATGGTGTATGCGATACTGGGGCAAGATCTCAGATACCTTTCAGCTACAGGTTATTAACTGGATTCCATAGCTACAATGATGGAACATAGTCTACCCAAAGTATAAGGCCATGTGAGAGGATACTCACTCTCTTTGAAAAGGTGTAGGGGCGCGATAGAATAACATAGAAATTACTATACAGGGTGCAGAAGTATAAGGTAACATACTACTAACGAACTCCCCTAATATACGTAATAAAAATATACGAATATAGAAGTTTGTTACCTAAGTTAATTGGTAAGGTACGTATATTTATTACTAATAAAAATGTTCGTAAATAAAATCCAACAATATTCGAGAAAGCCATTTAGCCAAAAAAAGTAAACTTAATATGCAAGTTTTATTTTGATTATTCATGTACAGTAAGCCAAAATCAAAACCTGCATCAATTTAAAAACGTTCAGAAATTAAATAAATTTTTTTTTTACTGAAAGTAAAAAGCGATACTAAAATTTAAAACAAACTGAAATTATTGCGTATATAAAAAGGACTGTCCCCTCCTCAATGCCTCGCTGTTTACTCTCTTTGGGAAAAAAATAAATACAAAAAAATTGCTCTTTACGCAACAGTTTTTTATTGTTTTAAAAAGTTGTGAGGAAGAGTCAAACTTTAGGGTAAAGAGTGAGGCGTTGAGGAGGGGACAGCTCCTTTCATATACGAAATAAATATACTGAAAAAGTACGGAAATATACGGACAAAGTTTTGTCTTACCAATCAAAAGTTACGCGCCTGAGAAAATTTGCCTCATTTTTGAAAAAAAGGATAAACACCCCCTAAAAGTTATAGACCCTTAATGAAAATCAAACCATCAGATTCAGCGTATCAGAGAACCCTACTGTAGAGGTTTACAGTTCCTATCTGAAAAAAATGTGGAATGTGGAAAAAAGGGCTGCAAGTTATGAACTTTGCCAAATGTTTACATATAGTTTTGGCTATTGGGAAGTATAAAGACATTTACAGGGGGGATTTCTTCTGATAGTGGGGGGATGAGAGGTTACGTGGGAGTATCTTTCCATGAAGGAAGTTTTCATGGGAGAAGGGACATTGCTCTGAAGGGGTGCTATGAGGCGAAATTGCTATGAACCAAAATTGCTATGAGCCAAAAGGTGCTACTCTACAGCTCTATTTTTTAAAACAATAGAAAACTTTAGCTTAAAGAGTAAGGCGTTGAGGAGGGGACAGCCCCTATGGAATAATTTCTGTTCATTTAAATTTTTAATGTCACTCCTTACTTTCAGTAAAAAAAAACTTTTTTTTTATTTAATGCACATTCATGTGATTTAAATTTTGAGACAGATACATAGAACTTTGAGATAGCCATTTTGTTAAACGTAGTTGAAAGGTTCGGATATCATGTCTTTGAAGATAACAGCCCCCATAGCTGAGGCAATGAATAGATACTATTTGGAAAGTGATTGGAGACGGTGGGCATCCGTGAACAAGTGCTAAATTGAGAGAGGAATTTGGGACAATATTTTGGGGCGCCCACCCGCCCAGAGTCTCGGGACCCAAAAGTGACCCAAAAATTTGAAAAATTTGTGAAAAATGGAAATTTTTTCAGAAGGTGGGGCTAAGCTTAGGCAATAAATAGGTACTATAGTAGTGATAGGTCAATCTAAGAGAGCTGGTAGGTGGGACATTACTGTGTTAATCTGAGGTATCAGACAGATAGAAATCACCATGCCTTAAAAAGTCATATTTTTGGCTGGTTTTTTTTGTTGTAATTAGAATCAGCATACCATGAAATTTGTGTTGTTCACGAAACAATGATTTTGGTATTAAATTCCATGTTTCTAATAGAGTCATAGATGTTAACATATCATGCATACATCGATGGTTGTTTTAACGGTATGGTTAAATGAAGTTAATGGCTATGAAATTTCGTCTGTTAAGCAATATTTTAGGCGTGGTTGTTTTATGTTTAGCCTTGAACACGGGTATAAAACTCTGACAATGAATTATTTTCTCAGTTCAAAATTGGTATTTGAAATGCAACCATGCATTCTAATGAAAGGAATATTGATGAAGGCTACACGCAAGAAGTTACTCATTTATATTCTTAGTGGATAAAGAAATTAATTCTAATATAATTTATCGGGTGGTTTATACAATCCCCTTATAGTTAACGAATTGTTAAATAATTTTTAACCTGGATCTTTAGTGGTCGGTAGAGAGCAATATCAAAACAAAAAAAGTATGTAAACACTGCATTTAAATGACTTGCGAGCTTAGTACATGAGGTAAATCATACCTATTTTTTATTCTGGCCCAAAGTTCCCCACTATACCACAGCCCTCCACCCCCTTCCAACCCCACTCCCTCCAAACCCCATCCAACCCCCCCCCCAACTGTTTTTAACAGTTTTTTAACCTTTTTTTACGTCTCTTAGAATGTCATGTAACATACTTAAACCATAAGAAACTCACATTTAATATTTTCCAACTTCAAAATGGGAATGATATAGATATGTGTGTTGCGACTTCTACTATTAGAAAAATAATATTTGTAGTGACCATTTTCTTTGGGGGGGGATTCAACTTTTTTTTACATCTCTTAGAATGTCATGAAACATACTTCAAATATAAGAAAATCACATTTAATATTTTCCAACTTCAAAATAGGAATGATATAGATATGCGTGTCGCGACTTTTACTATTAGAAAAATAATGCATGTAGTGACTATTTTTTCTATATTTTTTTTACATCTTTAAATCATATCAGAAAAATAGAATGACACTATTGATTTAAATTTCAAAACATATTCTTTTGCATACTATTGATGAGGACTGATGGTTCTCATATAGATGGTTCTCATATGATGGACTGATATTGATGAGGACTGATGGTTCTCATTCAATATTTTTTCCATGAAAAACAATTTTTTTTTTAGGATTGGAAAGTTTGTAAACATGATAAAGTCATCGTTGCGTTGAATGCTGACAAACAGATATGTTTGAACTATGAAACAAGTAGTTGTGGAGATATTATTGGGAATGTATGCCTACGTTGTCATGACAACGAGGAGCTAAATTATTTTGGAGTACCCAAGAGCTTCCATCGTGTAAATGGTGGATATGCGAGTGTATCATTACAACAGAAGTTAGTGCTCAAAGAGAACACAAACATAAAAATAATTGTCGATGATAGGGGACAGCTCCTTGCTACTACTGCTGGTAACACATTGTCTGTTGATACATCCTATCGTCATCTTTCCGGTATCTCCATTTTAAAGAAGACAAGAAGAAGACAGGCATACTCCTGAACTAATGTCATTAATTATATCTTGTCTACGTGCCAAAATTGTTATCTGTGTAAAAATAATGTTAAAATAGACAGTGAAATCACAGGCAAAATAAAAAAGGCATTTGCAGACAATATCATCAATGAATATAAAAATGAATTGATGGAAAGTTCTTTTGTTTAAGGAGTTGATGGGGGAAACATTCCAGTGAAACCTTGCGTTTGAATAAGCAAACACCCACCCAGACACGTGGCAAAAAGACTGAGAGAGACAAAAAACACATACAAAAACGTAAATTCAAACACACAACCCGAGAAAAGCATGCATTGGAATAAGCAAACACCCGCCCAGACTCACAGGCAAAAAGATGGGTTGACTCACCTAACACAAAGAGAATAAAAATATATTCTTTTATTACATTTCTGTCAATAAAAATGTTTTTTATAATGCTTTTTTTTATTAGACAATCTAGATGACCGTTTACTCCACTTTCTCTCTCTCAATTGTGGGGGTGGTGTCCAAGAGGTATTGAGATTGTGCACAAAATAAAAACTTGCAATTGTTATTTTATTCTATAGCTGGTAGTCTTTTAGTATTAGAAAAATATTGTTTGTAGTAACACTTTTTTTTATTGGACTATATTTATTTTTTGGACTTCGAGGTTATTCAACTTTTTTTACGTATCTTAAAATGAGAGTTGTAGTTTTAGTTTAGTTTGAGTTAAGAGTTTTAGTTTAGAGTTTTAGTTTAGAGTCTTAGCTTAGAGTTTTAGTTAGAGTTCTAATTTAGTTTAATTTTAGTTAGGAGTTTTAGTTTTAGTTAAGAGCTTTAGCTTAGAGTTTTAGCCTAGCCTCTTAGCTTAGAGTTTTTAGTTACACATATAGTTTAGTTTAGTTTCCGTTAAGAGTTTTAGTTTAGAGTTATAATTTAGTTTAGTTTTAGTTGAGAGTTTTAGCTTAGAGTTTTAGCCTAGAGTCTTAGCTTAGAGTTTTTAGTTACACTTATAGTTTAGTTTAGTTTAGTTTCAGTTAAGAGTTTTTAGTTTAGAGTTATAGTTTAGTTTAGTTTTAGTTAAGAGTTTTAGCTTAGAGTTTTAGACTAGAGTCTTAGCTTAGAGTTTTTAGTTACACTTATAGTTTAGTTTAGCTTCAGTTAAGAGTTTTAGTTTAGAGTTATAGTTTAGTTTAGTTTTAGTTAAGAGTTTAAGCTTAGAATTTTAGCCTAGGGTCTTGGCTTAGAGTATTTAGTTACACTTATAGTTTAGTTTAGTTTCAGCTAAGAGTTTTAGTTCAGAGTTTTAGTGTAGTTTAGTTTTAGTTAAGAGCTTTAGTTTCGATTTTTAGCTTAGAGTCTTATCTTAGAATTGTAGTTTAATTTTAGTTAAGAGTTTTAGTTTATAGTTTAGATTTTTAGGTTAGAGTCTTATCTTAGAGTTTATATTTTAGTTTAGTTTTATTTAAGAGTTGTAGTTTAGTTTTAATTAAGAGTTTTAGTTTCGAGTTTTAGCTTAGAGTCTTATCTTAGAATTGTAGTTTAGTTTTAGTTAAGAGATTTAGTTTAGAGTTTAGATTTTTAGCTTAGAGTCTTATCTTAGACATTATAGTTTAGTTTAGTTTTAGTTAAGAGTTGTAGTTTAGTTTTAATTAAGAGTTTTAGTTTAGAGTTTATAGTTTTAGTTTAGAGTCTTAGCTTAGAGTTTCAGTTAGAGTTATAATTTAGTTTAGTTTTAGTCAAGAGTTTTAGTTTATAGTTATAGTTTAGTTTTAGTTAAGAGTTTTAGTTTAGAGTTTAGAGTATTAGCTTACAGTCATAGCTTAGAGTTTTAGATAGAGTTAGAGTTTAGTTTAGTTTCAGTTAAGAGTTTTGGTGTAGAGTTGTAGTTTAGTTTAAGTTAAGAGTTTTAGTTTAGAGTCAGCTTAGAGTTTTAGTTAGAGTTATAGTTTAGTTTACTTTTAATTTAGTTTAGTTTTAGTTGAGAGTTTAGAGTTTTACTTTAGAGTCTTAGCTTAGAGTTTTAGCTCGTTTAGAGTTATAGTTTAGTTCTAGTTAAGAGTTTTAGTTTAGAGTTATATTTTAGTTTTAGTTAAGAGTTTTAGCTTAGAGTTAAGAGTATGAGCTTAGAGTCATAGCTTAGAGTTTTAGTAAAAGTTAGAGTTTAGTTTAGTTTCAGTTAAGAGTTGTAGTTTAGAGTTGTAGTTTAGTTTTAGTTAAGTTTTAGTTTAGAGTTTTAGATTAGAGTTTTAGTTAGAGTTATAGTTTTGTTTAATTTTAGTTTTGTTTAGTTTTAGTTAAGAGTTTTAGTTTAGAGTTTAGTGTTTTTGTTTAGAGCCTTAGCTTAGAGTTTTAACAAGAGTTATAGTTTAGTTTAGTTTTAGTTTAGTTTAGAGTTGTAGTTTAGTTTTAGTTAAGAGTTTTTGTTTAGAGTTTCAGTTTAGAGTCTGAGCGTAGAGTTTCAGTTTAGAATCTGAGCTTAGAATTTTAGTTATAGTTATAGTTATGTTGAGTTTTAGTTAAGAGTCTTAGTTTAGAGTTTAGAGTTATAGTTTAGAGTCTTAGCTTACAGTTTTAGTTATAGTTATAGTTTGGTTTAGTTTCAGCTGAGAATTTAGAGTTTTAGTTTAGAGTCTTGGCTTAGAGTTTTAGATAGAGTTATGGTTTAGTTTATTTTTAGTTAGGAGCTTTAGTTTAGATCTCTAGTTCAGTTTTAGATAAGAGCTTTAGTTTAGAGTTTTAGTTTAGAGTTTTAGTTATAGTTATAGTTTGGTTTAGTTTTAGTTGAGAATTTAGAGTTTTAGTTTAGAGTCTTGGCTTAGAGTTTTAGATAGAGGTATGATTTAGTTTAGTTTTAGTTAGGAGCTTTAGTGTAGATCTCTAGTTCAGTTTTAGTTAAGAGTTTTAGTTTAGAGCTTTAGTTTAGAGTTTTAGTTAGAGTTATAGTTTTAGTTTAGTTTTAGTTAAGAGTTTTAGTTTCGAGTCTTAGCTTAGAATTTTAGTTAGTGTTATAGTTTGGTTTAGTTTTAGTTTAGAGTCTAGAGTTTTAGTTTAGAGTGTTAGCTTAGAATTTTAATTTAGACTTGTAGTTTAGTTTTAGTTAAGAGTTTTAATTTAGAGTTGTAGTTTAGTTTTAGGTAAGAAATTTAGTTTAGGATTTTAGCTTAAAGTTTAGAGTCTTAGCTTAGAGTTTTAGTTATAGTTATAGTTTGGTTTAGTTTTAGTTGAGAATTTAGAGTTTTAGTTTAGAGTCTTGGCTTAGAGTTTTAGATAGAGATATGGTTTAGTTTAGTTTTAGTTAGGAGCTTTAGTTTAGATATCTAGTTCATTTTTAGTTAAGAGTTTTAGTTTAGAGCTTTAGTTTAGAGTTTTAGTTATAGTTATAGTTTGGTTTAGTTTTAGTTGAGAATTTAGAGTTTTAGTTTAGAGTCTTGGCTTAGAGTTTTAGATAGAGTTATGGTTTAGTTTAGTTTTAGTTAGGAGCTTTAGTTTAGATCTCTAGTTGAGTTTTAGTTTAGAGTTTTAGTTAGAGCTATAGTTTTAGTTTAGTTTTAGTTAAGAGTTTTAGTTTAGGTATTGGAGTTTTAGTTTCGAGTCTTAGCTTAGAATTTTAGTTAGTGTTATAGTTTAGTTTAGTTTTGGTTTAGAGTCTAGAGTTTTAGTTTAGAGTGTTAGCTTAAAGTTTTAATTTAGACTTGTAGTTTAGTTTTAGTTTAGAGTTGTAGTTTAGTTTTAGGTAAGAAATTTAGTTTAGGATTTTAGCTTAAAGTTTAGAGTCTTAGCTTAGAGTTTTAGTTAGATATAGTTTTAGTTTAGTTGTAGTTAAGAGTTTTGTTTAGAGTTTGTTTACTAGCCTAAATTAACCTTAAAAATGAATAAAACCCACTCTAAGTTAAGACAACTCTAAACTAAAACTCTTAACTAAAACTAAACTACAACTCTAAACTAAAACTCTTGACTAAAACTTAACTACAAGTCAAAACTAAAACTCTTAACTAAAACTAAACTAAACTGTAACTCTAACTAAAACTATAAGCTAACACTCTAAATTAAATCTCTAGAGTATAAACTAAAACTAAACCAAACTATAACTCTAACTAAAACTCTAAACTCTAAACTAAAACTCTTACCTAAAACTAAACAACAACTCTAAACCAAAATTCTTAACTAAAACTAAATTAAACTATAACTCTAACTAAAACTCTATGCAAAGACTCTACACTAAAACTCTGAATTAAAACTAAAACTATAACTCTAACTAAAACGCTAAGCTAAGACTCGAAACTAAAACTACAATATCTAAACTAAAACTCTTAACTAAAACTAAACTAAGCGATAACTCTAACTAAAACTCTAAAATAAAACTCTAAACTAAAACTATAAACTGTAAACTAAAACTCTTAACTAAAACTAAACTAGAGATCTAAACTAAAGCTCTGAAATTCTTAACTAAAACTAAACTATAACTCTAACTAAAACTCAATGCTAAGACTCTAAACTAAAACTCTGAATTAAAACTAAACTAAACTATAACTGTAACTAAAATTATAAGCTAAGAATCGTAACTAAAACTCCAATATCTAAATTAAAACTCTTAACTAAAACTAAACTAAACTATAACTCTATTTAAAACTCTAATCGAAGATTCTAAGCTAAACGCTTAACTAAAACTAAACTACAACTCTAAACTAAAACTCTTAACTGAAACTAAAATAAAATCTAACTCTAACTTAAACTCTAAGCTATGACTCTAAGCTAATACTCTAAACTCTAAACTAAAACTCTTAACTAAAACTAAACTATAACTCTAAACTAAAACTCTTAACTAAAACTAAACAATAACTCTAAACTAGCTAAAATTCTAAGCTGAGACTCTAAACTAAAACTCTTAACTAAAACTAAACTCATTTATAACTCTAACTAAAACTCTAAGCTAAAACTCTAATCTAAAACTCTTAACTGAAAATAAACTAAACTCTAATTCTAACTAAAACTCTAAGCTATGACTCTAAGCTAATACTCTAAGCTCTAAACTAAAACTCTTAACTAAAACTAAACTATAACTCTAAACTAAAACTCTTGACTAAAACTAAACTAAATGATAACTCTAACTGAAACTCTAGGCTAAGACTCTAAACTAAAACTATAAACTCTAAATTAAAACTCTTAAACAAAACTAAACTACAACCCTTAACTAAAACTAAACTAAACTATAAACTCTAACTAAAATTCTAAAATAATACTCTAAGCTAAAACTCTAAACTAAAACTCTTAACTAAAACTAAAATACAACTCTAAGATTAGATTCTAAGCTAAAACTGGAAACTAAAACTCTTAACTAAACTATAACTCTAAACTACAACTCTTAACTGAAACTAGACTAAGCTATAAGTGTAACTAAAAACCCTAATCTCAGACTCTATTCTAAAACTCTAAGCTAAGACTCTTAACTAAAACTAAACAAAACTATAACTCTAAACTAACAACTCTTAACTGAAACTAAATTAAACTATAAATGTAACTAAAAACTCTGAGCAAAGATTCTAGGCTAAAACTCTAAGCTAAAACTCTCAACTAAAACTAAACTAAACTATAACTCTAAACTAAAACTCTTAACTGAAACTAAACTAAACTATAAATATAACTAAAAACTCTAAGCTAAGATTCTATGCTAAAACTCTAAGCTAAAACTCTCAACTAAAACTAAACTAAACTATAACTCTAAACTAAAACTCTTACCTGAAACTAGCCTAAACTATAAGTGTAACTAAAAACTCTAAGCTAAGACTCTAGGCTAAAACTCTCAACTAAAATTAAACTAAACTATAACTCTAAACTAAAACTCTAAAATGAAACTAAACTAAACTATAAGTGTAGCTAAAAACTCTAAGCTAAGAGTCTAGGCTAAAACTCTAAGCTAAAGCTCTTAACTAAAACTAAAACTCCTAACTAAAACTAAACTAGAACTCTAACTAAAACTCTAAGCTAACTCTAAGCTAAGACTCTAAACTAAAACTCTTAACTAAAACTTTTAACTAAAACTAAACTAAAACGATAACTCTCATTTTAAGATACTAAAAAAAAGTTGAATAAACTTTAAGTCCAAAAAAAATTTAGTCCAATAAAAAAAAGTGCTACTACAAACAATATTTTTCTAATAGTAAAATACTACCAGCTATAGACTAAAATAACAATTGCAAGTTTTTACTTTGTGCACAATCTTAATACCTCTTGGACACCACCCCCCACTATAGAGAGAGAGAAAGTCGAGTAAACGGTCATCTAGAGTGTCTAATCAAAAAAAAGCATTATAAAAAAAACATTTTTATTGACAGAAATGTAATAAAAGAACATATTTTCACTCTCTTTGCGTTAGGTGAGTCAATCCATCTTTTTGCCTGTGAGTCTGGGCGGGTGTTTGCTTATTCCAATACATGCCTTTCTCGGTTTGTGTGTCTGAATTTACGTATTTGTATGTGTTTTTTGTCGCTCTCACTCTTTTTGCCACGTGTCTGGGCGGGTGTTCGCTTATTCCAACGCAAGTTTTCACTGGAATGTTTCCCCCATCAACTCCTTGAACAAAAGAACTTTCAATCAATTCATCTTTATGTTCATTGAGGATATTGTCTGCAAATGCCCTTTTTATTTTGCCTGTGATTTAACTGTCTATTTTAACATTATTTTTACACAGATAACAATTTTGGCACGTAGACAAGATATGATTAATGATATTAGTGCAGGAGTATGGCTGTCTTCTTCTTGTCTTCTTTAAAATGGTAATACCGGAAAGATGACGATAGGATTTATCAACAGACAATGTGTTACCAGCAGTAGTAACAAGGAGCTGTCCCCTGCCATCGATAATTATTTTTATGTTTGCGTTCTCTTTGAGCAGTAACTTCTCTGGTAATGATACTCTCGCATATCCACCATTTACACGATGGAAATTCTTGGGTGCTCCAAAGGAATTTAACTCCTCGTTGTCATGACAACGTAGGCATTCATTCCCAATAAGATCTCCACTACTACTTGTTTCTTAGTTCAAATATATTTCTTCATCAGCATTCAACGCAACGATGACTTTATCATGTTTACACACTTTCCAATCCTAAAAAAAGTTTGTTTTTGGAATGATGTGTTTGGAAAAATGGTGGGCGTGAGAGGGGCGTCATTCGCTCTCCCATCACTTTCAACTATTAAAAAAGGCACTAGCCCTTTAAATTTCCAATCAAATGAGCCCCTTGAAGTTTCTATGACAACGCTTTCAATAAAAACCTTTTATGACCCAGGGCATAACTTACAACCCTTGCCCTGAGGGATGGGGGGGGGGGGTTGTCACCCTCAAAGACCTAATTTCCAGAACTTTCTACTACGTTGAAAACAATGGCTATCTGAAAATTTTCATTTGATGTGTTAAGGAGAATGATGCGCGTGAGAGGGTGGTTAGTTACCCTCCAATCACTTTCGAATATTAAATAGGGCACTAGCCCTCTCAATTCCCATTTGAATGAGCCCCTTTTGAAGTTTTTACGACAACTCTAACTATACAAACCTTATATGCCCCCAGGACATAACTTACAACCTTTGTCCTGGGGGCTCTGGGGGGTTTGTCATCCTGAAATACATAATTTCCAGAACTTTCAACTACGTTGCACAAAATGGTTATCCTTAAACCTTGATGGAAAGTGTTTGGGGAAATGGTGGGCGTGGGAGGGGGTCAATTACTCTCCACTCACTTTCGATTATTAAAAAGGGCAGCTTCAATTTCCAAACAAATGAACCCTTTTTGAAATTTCTACAACAACTTTCTATATAAATCTTATATGCACCCAGGGCATAACTTACAACCCTTGCACTGAGGGCTCTGAGGGGGTTATCATTCTAAAAGACCTAATTCCCAGAATTTTCGACTACATTGAACAAAATGGATATCTCAAAATTTTGATTGGACGTGTTTGGGGAAATGGTGGGCGTAAGAGAGGGGTTAGTTGCCCTTCAATCAATTTCGACAATTAAAAGGGCACTAGTCCTTTCAATTTCCAATTGAAGGATCCTTTTTGGATGTTTTTACAACATCGCTTTCCATAAAAACCTTACATGCCTCTTTTTAAAACCTCCTTTACCCAGGGCATAATTTACGACCCTTGCCCTGAGGGCTGTGGGAAGGGGAAGAGTTGTCATGCTTAAAGACCTAATTTCCAAAACTTTCAACTACTTTGAATTAAATGGCTATCTAAAAATTTTGATTGGATGTGTGTGGGGAAAAGGTGGGCGTGAGAGGGGGGTTAGTTGCCCTCAAATCACTTCCACTATTAAAAAGGGGCACTAGCCCTTTGAATTTCCAATCGTATGAGCCCTTTTTCTAGTTTGTACGACAAAGATTTCAATAAAATCCTTATATGACCCCAGGGCATAACTTATAACCCTTGCCCTGAAGACTGTTGGGGGAGTGTCCTGCCTGATAGTATAATTTTCTGAACTTTAAACTGCGTGGAACAGAATGACTATCTCAAAATTTTAATTGGATATGTTTGGGGAAATGTTGGGCATGGAAGGGATGTTAGTTGCCTTCCAATCACTTTCGACTATTAAAAAGGGGACTAGCCATTTCAATTTCCAATCGAAAAAGCTCTTTTTGAAGTTTCTACGACAACGCATTCTATAAAAAACCTTATGTGCCCCCAGGGCATAACTTACAACCCTTGCCCCAAGGGTTGTGGGGGAGTGTCCTCCTCAAAAACATAACTTTTATCTGGAAATCAACTACGCTGAACAAAATAGCTATTCAAAAATTTTGATTGGATGTGTTTGGGGATAAGGTGTGTGTGAGAGGGGGGTTGGTTGTCCTCAAATCACTTTCGACTATTAAAAAGGGCACTAGACCTTTGAATTTCCAATCGAATGAGCCCTTTTTGAAGTTTCTACGACAGAGATTTCAATAAAAACTCATATGCCCCCAGGACATAACTTATAATTATGGCCCTGAAGACTGTGGGGAGGGAGTGTCCTGCTGAAATGTAAAATTTCCTGAACTTTAAACTACGTGGAACAAAGTGGATACCTCAAACTTTTGATTGGATGTGTTTGGAGAAATAGTGGGCGTTGAAGGGGTGTTAGTTACCTTCCAATTACTTTAGACTATTAAAAAGGGCACTAGCCATTTCAATGTCTAATCGAATGAGCCCTTTTTGAAACCTTTTTTGAATTTTTTGAACTGTGGGTGGCGTGTCCTGCTCAACGGTATAATTTCCTGAACTTTATACTGCGTGAAACAAAATGGCGATCTACAAATTTTGATTGGATGTGTTTGGGGAAAAGGTGGGAGTGAGAGGGGGGTTAGTTGACCTCAAATCACTTTTGACTATTAAAAAGGGCGCTAGTCATTTGAATTTCCAATCGAATGAGCCATTTTTCTAGTTTCAACGACAAAAATTTAAATAAAAACCTTATATGCCCCCAGGGCATAACTTATAAACCTTGCCCTAAAGACTGTGGCAGGAGTGTCCTGCTCAAAGGTATAATTTTCTGAACTTTAAACTGCGTTGAACGAAATGGTTATCTCAAAATTTTGATTGGATATGTTTGGGGAAATGGTGGGCGTAGAAGGGTGTTAGTTGCCTTCCAATTACTTTCGACTATTAAAAACGGCACTAGCCATTTCAATTTCCAATCGAATGAGCCCTTTTTGAAGTCTCTGCGACAATGCGTTCTATAAAAACCTTATATGCCCTCAGGGTATAACTTAAGATCCTTGCCCTGAGGGCTGTGGGGGAGTGTCATCCTCGAAACATAATTTCTATCTTGAAATCAACTACGCTGAACAAAATGGCTATCTAAAAATTTTGATTGGATATGTTTGAGGAATAAGTGGGCGTGAGAGGGGGGTAAGTTGCCCTCAAATCACTTTCGACTATTAAAAAGGGCACTAGACCTTTGAGTTTCCAATCGAATGAGCCCTTTTTGAAGTTTCTACGACATAGATTTCAATAAAAACTTATATGCCCCCAGTGCATAATTTATAACCCTTGCCCTGAAGACTGTGGGGGGAGTGTCCTGCTGAAATGTATAATATCCTGAACTTTAAACTGCGTGGAACAAAATAGATATCTCAAAATTTTGATTGCATGCGTTTGGAGAAATGGTGAGCGTGGAAGGCCTGTTAGTTGCCTTCCAATTACTTTCGACTATTAAAAAAGGCACTAGCCATTTCAATTTCCAACCGAATGAGCCCTTTTTGAAGTTTTACGGCTGCACGTTCAATAAAAACCTTCTGTGCCCCCAGGGAATAACTTACAACCCTTGCCCCAAGGGCTGTAAGGGGGGGGTCGTCATCCCCAAAGACCTAATTTCCAGAACTTAAATACGTTAAATAAAATGGTTATTTCAAAATTTTGATTGGATGTGTTTTGGAAACAAGGTGGGCGGGAGAGGGGGGTTAGTTACCCTCCAATGACTTTTGAATATTAAAATGGGCACTAGCCCTTTGAGTTTCCAATCGAATGAGCCCTTTTTCAAGTTTCTACGACAGAGATTTAAATAATAACCTTATATGCCCCCAGGACAGAACTTATAACCCTTCCCTGAAGACTTTTGGGGAGTGTCCTGCTCAAAGATACAATTTCCTGAACTTTAAACTGCGTAGAACAAAATGATTATCTCAAAATTTTGATTGGATATGTTTGGGGAAATGGTGGGCGTGGAATTGGTGTTAGTTGCCTTCCAATCACTTTCGACTATTAAAAAGGGCGCTAGCCATTTCAATTTCCAATCGAATGAGCATTTTTGAAGTTTCTACTACAACACCTTCTATAAAAGCCTTATTTGCCCCCAAGGCATAACTTACAACCTTTGCCCTGAAGGCTGTAGGGGAGTCTCAAAAATATAATTTCTATCTGGAAATCAACTATGCTCATTCACCTGTGTAGCCATTTAAACATTTGCCTTTCAATTACTTGGACTATCTGTCTTGGTTTTTTTCTTTCTACAATTAGCCATGTCTTGATGGGCATATAAGGACATAGGCAGCGATGCCCTATCATAGCTAGTAATATCATTGATATTTTAAAGGAGCTAATTTGATTGAAAATTAACAGTTCTAGTGGCCTCTCAAGAGTCAAAAGTGATTGGAGGGCAATCAGCCCTCCTCTTTAGCTCATAATTTTCCAAACACTTCCAATCAAACTTTTAAGGCAGCCATTTTGCTCAGCATAGCTGAATAGTCTATTAACTATATCTCTAGGGTTATTGGGCAGGTCAACCCCCCACATTTTTGCAATTTGCCCATTATGCTTAAAAACTAAATATTTCTTTATAGTTAAATCAAAACGCACTGTTTTTATGCTGATTGCCAATAATACATCTCAGCAATATACCAAGAACGACTGAGGGTATTAAGTTCAAACTTTCGGGGCTACTTCTATTGCTACTTAATATTTTACTAAATCAAAAGAGTTAAGTTTATCCAGACTGTGAAAGAGCAAAGATATAATTTTTTTTAACTTGATCCAAGGACGTATCCAGGATTTTTTTTTCGGAGGGGGTTTTACTCATACAA
>JAQQPU010004996.1:0-23452 GCA_029168905.1 Artemia sp. Kazakhstan ARC1039
TTTTTATAGTGCTTGGTACTTGTATGATATACCCCCTACCGCTCAAGAAGTGAAGTTAGGTTATTCCTAATAAAATATACCTAAGTATGATAAAAATATAATACTTTAGAAACAAATTTGAGCTATATATTTGCACATTAGGGGGGGGGGGAGTACAGCGGGTCTGCATGCAAAATGTGTTAGCTACAATTATTCCGATAGTATGAAGTAAGAATTGTCTTCTGACTTCACACTGTCCAAATACTTTACCCCTCCCTTAATGTAAAAATGTAGCCCAAATTATATATTTCCTATCTATTCTGTTACTTCTCTTTGTCTTTTCTCTCGCTAAGTTGAAAGAAACTAGCGAAAGAAACCGGTTTACAGTGCGTCAATGCATGAAAAACTTGAGCGGTAGGGGGTATATCATACAAGTACTACTGCTACTACTACTACTACTAACAACTCAGACGGTTGGCCGAAAAAAACAATCTTCGGCAATCTGTGATCCTTCATCCAAACAATGTGCCCTAGCCACCTCAACCTTCCTTTCATTATAGCCCTAGAGAGCGGTATTGAACCACATTTTTCGTATAGCCTATTGTTTGAAATACGGTCATTCAGCCGGGTACCCAGAACAATCCTTAAGCAATTTCTCTGGAAAACATCTAGCAAATATTCATCCGATTTTCGGAGCGTCCATGCTTCAGAGCCATATTTGACCACTGTCATCACTGTAGCTTCTAATATTCTAATCTTGGTTTGCAGACTTATCTTCCTATTCTTACAAACTTTTTTTTAACTGTGAAAAAAACACCCTGAGCCTTGGCTATTCTACTTCTAACATCTTCACTGCTCCCACCATCTTTACTGATAATACTACCAAGGTTAGTGAAGCTGCCCATCTGATCAATCTTTTCAATACCCAACGTCATCTTTTCATCTTCACTTATTCCTAGCCTCAGTGACTTAGTCTTCTTAACATTAATTTTCAAACCAATTCTAGCACCCTGAAAACCTCTAACACCTCATTTATTTTGCTCACACTTTTATCTAGGATGCTCAAATCATCAGCATATTCTAGGTCCAAGAGACTTTTTCCTCCCCATTTGATTCCGTGGTCTCCCATTGCCTTTCCTGTGCTCCTTAAGACAAAGTCCATCAAAATAATCCAAAGGGGGATAGAACACATCCCTGCTTCACTCCTGATTTAATACAAAGCCAGCTGCTAACCTCATTTCCTACCTTAACCGCAGCAGTGTTATTCTCGTACATAGCACTAAGCGCTTTAATGTATTTGTCTAGTATACCATACAAGGATAAAACCTTTATTAAAACTCTTCTATCTACAGAATCGAACGCTTGCTCATAATCTATGAAACTGAGGACCAAAGGTGTTTGAAAACTCAGGCACTTCTCAATTACTAGCCTAAGAGTGAAAATTTGGTCGACACATCCTCTACCTTATCCTCATACAAGTACCAAGTGCTTATTTATGTACAATTTTGCATGTTTTAAGGTAGTGGTCTTATTCCCTAGAGCTTCCCTCCAGTTAAACAGCTGAAAAGTAAGAAAAAACAGAAGAACTGGAGGACAAAAAATGAATTAAAAGCAAACAAGAAAATAAAATTGAGATGTATTTCTAGAGCAATAAATTTCACATCAAAAAAATAAACGGCACTAAAGGAAGAAATTTAATCATAAATAATTAAGGAAACATTTTCCATCTCCCCGTAGAGGGTCTTTCCTTAATTATACTGCTGTTATATTGATTTTTATGGTCTCTTATTCCTAAACAGACGCCATTTTATTCACCACTCGAGACTACTTTCCTGATATTCCTCTGTAAGGAATATCTTTCCCATCTCTAATTTCCGAGAAACGAGAATACATAAGTAGAGAGAGGGGGGATGGTCTATCAGAAATAAAGGATACAAGGCGGAGAATTGAGAAAGCAACAGATACTGGTCATCCGCCGGAGATTGAAAATGTCATGGAATAAGTAGCGCTCTCTTTAACTCGACAATGTCAAACAGTTAAGACCGACTGTCGGCCAAGACGAACGACTTCCCAGCAAATTTTCTAGTCTATGGAGTTTGATAAATCTTTAAAACTAATTGTAGAGTAATGGGTAAGTTTCATCACTAAAATCTAGTTTTATTTTTGTCGATATCTGAGCCTCAGACGGGGGCTCCAAATAGGGGGAGGGGCACTTTCCATCCTATGATTTTTAGCCCCCTCCCCCTAGATTCCAAAAACAGCCTTTTTCGGTATTTTTGGAAGGATAGCTCTTTTTTGAAAGCTTCATGGAAAAATTGCCCTCTATATTTAGAAACATACATTTTGCCCCCCCCTAGATTTTGAAAAATGCATTTTGCCATTCCCTAATCTCATAAATTGACACTACGAGCCAAAGGGTTTTTTTTAGCGCGTATTCCCCTTCGTGGCAAGAAAACTAGTTAATTTCTTACTTTTGGAAGTTTTGCTGAATTTATCAATATTTCTTAATATATAGCATTATCAAACAAATTTAAATAATTTTTCTTAAGATGAGACATAAATACTTCAATTTGAAAAAAAAATATTGCCAGATTTTACTATCAGCAAAATAAATTCGAATTCGCTAATCCTCCATCTTATAGCTTTGGAGCAGCAGTATTCCGAGCTGATTAGAAATAAATGAAAAACACCAACAAAACCATTAAAGAAAAAAACCAATAACATTAAAGAAGAAACTGCCATTAATGACAATAATGACAACACTGGAGTTCATTCCTAACTTCATTACAAATATAAAGTTCGGTTTTCCTAACTTTCATTCAAAAAGGGTAAATAGGGTCTCTGAATGCGGAAATGACCAAGCTATCTCTTTCCCTGTTCGATAATGGTTTTCAGCATTTTCAAAAACTTTTCGCCCTCTGGCGTCATTTGCTTAACGTCACTGACGGCTGTCTGACAATAGCTCGCCTTAGGCAACTTCCGACAGAATAACAAATGATCTTACATACACATACAGAAGGGAGTTTTGAGTCAGTGCTTGCTGAGGCTAAACTATTTTCCTTGAAAATTCATATCCTGAAATAGGTTTCGGGATCGATTTGTAGATTGGCAAGAAGAAAAAAAAGTTATTTGGAATTGATATTCAGTTTTACTTTTGCAATCTTTTCCATCTCTTTATTTTTAATTATTGTTTAAAGTACATGAGGGGTAGAGTAGTAGGCAGAGATAGGAACTTACTCGTGCTAAGTTTAGCTGTCTTGCTGGCAGGGTTTGGAGATGCTGCTAAGTTCGGATGAATTCAACCCAGCAATAGCTGTCAAAATCATAAGGGATGGTAAGGAGTTTAAGGGATAAGGGAATCATAAGGAGTTTGTCAATACTCCCGGACATAAGTGGCAACCGCGGTATAAGAAAAGATCCCTAAAAGAGCAATCCGAGATGGGAGAAAAAAGTTTTCCTGCTAATACTGGTTCTGAGAATCAAATGCCACTTCCCACCAATGGCTGGCGAGTGGTAGGTAACTCTCCTGTCTCTTTAGGGGGACGAATGTTGTCTGACCAAGCCGGTCTCGAGTTGGCGGCCACCAGCCATGGTGGCCGCCATTGTTTTTTGGTTTTATGTTCTTAATTTAAGGACCGACTGGATATGCTTTAAATAGAACCAGAGGTTTTTACAAAACTCAGGAGAGCTTTGATTTAAGAAAAGGAGCCAAACGGACAAAAATGAGTTCAAGGCTGCATTCAGGAGGTTTGGAGATTTGTCTCACCCCCCCCCCCCCGGGGGGGGGGGGGGGGGGGGGGGAAGGGGAGGGAAGATGGATATAAAAAAATTTTTATGAGCGTTTTTAGTTTTTTTTTTGTGTACCTCCCCCCCCAAAAAAAATCCTTGGGTAAAACTCCCCCTGAAAAAAGTCCTGGATACGGCCATGAATGAGTTACCCCTTTAATCTCCCCCGCCTAAAAATATAGCCTGGTCAGCTAGCAGTATAACCTAAATTGTTTGTATGTATAGGGTGTTGTATCAACAGATGTGTTCGTGCAATGTATAAATAAGTCAAGTGACAATAATCGTTTTTTTCAGCAGATGATTACCTGGAACAGCGCATTGTATGTTCAAGCGAAATATGAAGGCAGGAGATGATAGAGTCGTGCAGATACTATTTTCGGCTAATGTTATTTAAATCCTTGGATTTTATTACTCGAGGTAAATGTACGTTGTTAATGGAAACCCTAATTATGGCTTTCAATACAGTCTCTATGGCAAGTCTTTAATGTCATCTGCATCCATATTATTATAGTCTTGATTAAGAATTACGACACCACAGGTGACAGTTTTAAAGTCTTTGGGCGGGAATTTTCACAAAAATCGACACATGTTTATTTCAACATCTAAGATTCACATAATTTAATAGCCCTATTATCTTTTGATGTTGGTTGGTAGGCTTTGATGGGAAAAGGCAGTGCAGTAATTTGTACCGCTACCGTTGAATTGTGACATGTCCGTGTGAAACGCATAGGTGGTAATCGTGCCTAAATTACAGAGGAAATCATTTGGGCGGGATTAGATATTAGGATCACTTTCCAATGAAATATTCGGGATCCAGTATCAACCCAAACACATGATCATTCCTCCATCTTTTCTACCAATTTGTGAAATGCGAGCAGATACGGTGGTTAACAGTAACCGCAATTCAAAATGGCTCCAACACCATTATTCTATATTGTGAAATTAAAGCATAATGGTTTCACACTTTTACTTCATTATTTTATAGGGAACTTTTAAGAACATTTAGTTCATGGTACACTTCACATGTCTACATTAAATGACAAAATAAATGATAAAGTACAATAGTCAATTAACTCTACTTTTTAATTATTTTGAATTAAACAGCTTTTTTAGAAAGTGCTTCAAACGTCTCAAACCAGGGAACTAATTAGGGTAGAATTTGAAAAAAAAATATATGGAAAAATTATTTTAAAAAAATTAAAAAATATGTGAAAAATAGTATTTTCATTAAATTAAAAAAAGGCCATTAATTAAAACAATTAATAGGGAATAACACCCACAAAGACTGAGGTAAATACAATGCCGTATTAAGAGGGGGAGGGGTTTCGGGTTTGACCCCTCTCGGAATTTTTTTCCGGCACGTAAAAACGTAACATAATGCATATGAATAATTTTTTGATGGGTTTTTAATTCTTTTTTTTTAAACCCCGAAAAAAAAATCCCGGCCCAAGAAGGATATGTCCCTAGGGGAATTTTGTACAAGGCCTCTAATATTATATGGACCTATAAAGCCAATTTTTGTGAATAACAAGAACTCGCCCCTTCGTCAGTAGTTTTACATTATCCCTCCGAATTCGAAAGTTTTTGCGAAGGTATTTTTTACAGAAAATAGGGGGAAATATGCATATAACGAATTGAAATCCCAAAGAATAGGACAATAGTGGAGGAAGACTCATAATATCCTTTGAATTTTAAAATTAAAGATGATAACTCACCAGACATTTAGGAATATTGCTCCCATTTAAAGAAGGGGCTGGCCCCTATTTACTGCTAAAGGATTCGGAGTAGCTACAAATCAGCCCCACAAAGGGAATATAATATTTTCGCTTCAGCTTTTGTTTCTGTTTCCGATTGATAAATAAATTTACGACCAACAAAACAACCTCAAATTGTTCAGTTATTTAAGGAAATTAGGTTTTTGGAGTTTTGGCCGTCTTAAATTAAGAGTTAGGAGTAGGAAACAACGAAAATAAATAAACGCTGGCTCAAGCACTTTTACAAACTTTAATGCCAAATTTTTCGGGGTTGTTACTTCCTCTTGACATTTGTCCGTTCAGTGTGAGTATTTCACCTGTACATAGATTCTTGACATTTTGAGCCCAAACAGATCTGGGGCGCCAGCTTCAGAACTGTGCTGCAGCTCCAGTGGCAGAACTGTGTCACGCGTGATGAAACTATGTGGAACTCCGAGCTGTAGGTCAGACTAGATGGTTGAAAGCGGACGATCCTTCAGAAATGGACTTATAATTTTGTGATTTGAAGAAGTACCTTCGACAGGGTCGTATCCAAAAAAAACTTGGGGGGGGGGGGTACAAAAAGATTTTTTTTTGGGAGGGGAGGGGTACAAAAGAAATTTAAAAAACGCAGCAAAAGTTTGTTTATATTCCCCTTGTTAAGTTTTTTATGAGTTGGACAAACATTTGGGGGGGGGGGAGGGTGAGGTTAAAACACATAACCCCTACCCACCTTTCCCCTGGATACGACCTTGACCTTCGAATATGAAATTTTGAAGTAGTCGGATTTTGCCTTCAACAGCCGAAGGAGCCAGACCCAGAGTAAAAAACACTGAAATTCTACAAGTCGGTGTCAGTATCCAGAATGTACCACCTTCAAGGTCATTGTAAATACTGACGCAAAGGGCGTAACACCTGAGGCATATTATCACGAACTGAAGCAAAATACAAAACGTTTGGTTTTTTTGTTGCTTTTAACAATTTCTATATAGCACATAAATTTGGTAAATTGCAAAGAAAATACAAGAAAAGGGTAAGGTATATTGTAAAAGCCTCCAGACTTTTGGGAAATCCTGCCCCATACTGAGTATTTTTGCAACGGGACTTTCCTGGATAGAAATAACTTTTGTGACTGCTTCAAAACTGGAAAATAAGTTAAAAAGTTATTTGTCAAACAGTTCGTGGCAACGAACTGTAAGTAAGGAGGGACCTGGCTCAATAGTTACCGAAACTCTAAAAAACGGAATTTTGATACCAATAGATATATCAAAAGAAGCGGCTTTTGATTCTTTCTCACAACTCTACTTTTAAAACAATAAAAAAACTGTAGAGTAAAGAGCGTGGCGTTGAGGAGAGGACAGCCCCGTTCATATACGGAATATTTTCTGTTCGCTTTAAGTTTTAATGTTGCTCCTTACTTGCAGTTGAAAAAACTTGTTTTTTTTATCTGATTGCTAACAAACATCAGCACCTACATAAGGTATTGTCATTAGGATTGATTTAAAACAAATATTATTATTCTCACATAGCTACAACATTGCAAACACCTTAGAAATATTATAAATTATTTTTAAAGATCGTTTTAGCGAAGTAATGACTTCTGTTTCGATCTGACAGGTTTTACTGGTCTGTTTCCGACGGCCGTTCTGATCAAGACCCATAGAGCGAAAGAAGAATTAATGGGATATGCATGCATTCTATTACCAAAGCTTTTCCGCAGTGACCACCAGCCCCCCCCCCCCCAAAAAAAAAATAAAGAAGGACAAATTTAAATTCTTTTACAGAGTTTCACGTTTGGTACTTACATGTTATAGCAACCACACTGTTGTTTCTTGACCTGAGTAAAACCCGTTTCTCTTTCTGCATTCTGAAATAATTAGCTTAGGATCAGTGAGACAAACTACTATGCAGGTATATTTCAAATAAATATTTAATATATAGAGTTGATTAGGTTAGGTATTTAACATGCTTTCCACAATTCTCTACTGTAGTTTCCATAATTTTGTTACTAAAGTATTATATTTTCATCATATTTAGTATATTTCATTAGGATTAACCTAACTTCATTTCTTGGGTGTGGTCGCTATAACACGTAGAACCTCACGTCTCTATGCAACCATACGATAATATTCGGCATAGGAGTAGGCTACCTGTTGAAAATCATGCATTTTTTTGTACATTTTATATCTGGAAATGGAAGACATATAAAAGAGCATTGAACTTGAAGCAGCAATAGTCTAGAGACATCACATAAATTTAATAAAATATTATCATTTTACTCTTTTCCAGTAAGCGCTGAGCTTCCTTAGTCTTTTGCACCAAACGTGCTAGTCAGGCTTCTGAAATTAGAATTCGTATTGACAACTTTTTCTTGATTTGCAAAATGAAACTGAATAGGGCCTTAAATCTTTATTGTCGAAGGAACCATGCTACTACCGTTCCCGTTAGTCAACTTACCGCGAAATTTTCGTTTTAAACGACATGAGGTCTCGTCAAGATCAGCGCTTAGCCCCAAGTACCGCATGTTAGATTCGAACTATTTCCCATAATAATGAGTCTCCCGCAGGTGAAAGGGACTGGTTTCCCTCTGCGTGACGCCTGATCAGGATCAGTCAGTGAGACACTGCCTTTTCTATAGAAGACACTACCAAGTTCAAGACGACTTTTTCACTCGTTCTCACATGGTGGTCGATTTTAGAAATCGTGGGGTTTCGCAGCCAAATGGAGTGTTCATATTCCCGCCAACCAAATCTGAAATATCAAGAAAAAAGAAGCTATCACCAGAACTAATCAATGGACGTCCAAATAGCTGTGTGTTTGTATTCCTTCTGTTCTTGTTGATATTATCAAAAGGCTTTCAAGTAAAAACATAACTTTTCTACTTTCGAATGGAATTGTCGCCCGTGAATACTTTCTTCTGATCTGCTATCTCTTAATAAGTCAGAGCTATAATGTCTCCCAGGCCAGTCTCTCTTCTGTTGCCATTGACAAAAGTTAACTTTTAATGCAAAGATGAAACTCATTTCCTTCCGGAATAGACTTGTTAAGATAATACGTTCTTAAATATCTCATTACTTACTTTAAAGATTTGAGATATGCATTTCCCACATTCCTAAGGATAAATGAGGTTCTATTCCTTGAAAAATACACCTTTAAGAAATGCAGTGAAGTACAGTGGTCCAATACTGAACGTCGTTGATAAATTAAGAGCAGGAGCAATTAGTTGCAGCAATCCGTTGGACATCGTGCAAGTCTTTTAACTGCTCCCTATTTTCAATTGCTTGTCAATTTTTCAGTTAAATTCTGGTAAGCAGGGACATATCCAGGAATTTATTTCGGGGTTGAAACAAATTCCAAGAAACGCAAAAACAGGCAAATTATATAAAAAGTACACAATATGTTTGGGAAATTTAGAGACCTTGAGGAGAAAGGACCAGAACCCCCCAAGTATGTACCAGCCTCTAGGGTTTTATTTTATTTTTATTTCATTTTAGTTTGCCAAAGACGTCCGTCCTTTGCCTTTAAGCAGGCACACACGGAAGAGTTTGTATCGGTGTTGGTCAAGTGCTTGGAGAGAGGGAGAGGGACACGACATAGAAAACGTCAAAAAGCTGATTGTATAGGAAGTATAACCCCATTTTCAGCCTTCCCCCTCTTCACTACGCGCATCCCTGCTGGAGAGTAGTCAGCATATTCATTTTCAAAATTTCATAATGCACAATTTCCAAGTTTAGTTTTGTATGAAGGGTGGACATATTTTAGACTGCATTAAAATTTAACCAATTATTTAGTACAACAATGCCAGCAGAGGAGAGATAGAGGGGGATACAGATCTTTTACCCGCCCTCCCCACCTTTAAAAAATAAATTTCCTTGAGTTTCCCATTTCTTCTTGTATTTCCCTTGTAATCCGTCTATTTTTTTGCATTTCTTTAATGCCCCTCCTTCAACTACAACAAAATAATATGGACGTGTCTGGTGAAGTGCCAATTTAGCTAAAACTGTGTCTTTTTTTTTAATGAAATATCAATTTTTTATGATATTAACACGAGCCCGTTGCTAAATGGAATTACACAAACTATTGAAAGATAAAAAACAGCAAAAGTCACGATTCATTTCATGCGTGATGAAACCTTTTTTCTCAGCGTTAGTGCAGAAGCGGGCATTTATGAATGCACAATTTCGACTCAAGCCCAGCTCCACACTTGAATATGGGGAAAATATGCAAGGACATCGCTGCGTGCGGTCTTCATTTGATGGGTGCCGACTTTTTGATCTGTCAAGGGTATAAATTTTTCAAGTCGTTTGTAAGTTATGGGTTTGCCAAGACTGAGAATATGCACGCTCATGCTTTTCACCTTCCTTTATTATACTGTGGTATCTTCCATAGGAATACTGAAGACTTCAGAAAAATAGTTGACCAACAGTCATCTGTCATGATTGTTTTATCTTTGCATCTTGTTTTAATCTCACTATAAGGAAGAGTCAAGAATTTTGTTGCTCCATCTAATCCAAACAGAAATGGAAGTAAAGACAATAAAATGTAAATTTGCAGCTTTTCTCATCAGTGTCATAGAATATTCAAAGCCTATAATGTCGACATATTATCCTAGTGCTACCATGTGGACTACAACTGTAAAATAGTGTTATTAATCTTGACATAAGTAAGTTCCACAAAGTCAAAGCTCCTTGCGGTATTCCAACGACAGACTCGGTAAAAAGTGCAAATATAATTAAAGGATTTAGCAAATGCTTGAATAAAATAGAGGCAAATAGTTTTTGCAAGAAAAAAGTTAAAACGAAGTTCATTCAAGAAATAATTAATATTTTTCTCTTGCTCAATACCGGATCCATATGGGGGACCCTGCCCCCCCCCTCAAAAAAAAAACTTCCCCCCCCCCTCCCCCCTCGCTGTTATTTTTCACTCTTTTTTAGAATAAATTTGTCAATACAGTCAATTATTGGCACCTTTGTCACATTGCCCCCCCCCCCAGCATTGCTCATTGGCGTCCTTGTCACATTGGACATCCTCTAAGATTTTGCTTTAGATCCACCCCTGCTCCTGCTATGTGAGTCCCCGGCCCTCTTTACTTGCGATTTAAATTACAGACAGAGGAGTTTTGATGATTAGGCTTATCTTGTAAGAGGCAACCCCACATTTTTACCTTGGTTGAGTTAGGCAGGAGTAGAATTCCAACGCCCTATTTTATTCTATGTACAATTTAAGGTATTCTTCATTAAGTATTAACCAAAATAATCGTCGATACGGGTTCTTGTGGCATTACAATCAGATTAGCGGAAAGATTATTAGTTAACAAGAGCTTTATAATGTCAAAAACAAAATATTAGAAACAACATGGGAAACAAAAGATTGTATAGATAAAATAATTGCTTTAAATATTGCATGTTGACATTGCATGTTCTGGCAGACCCAACCATATCATCAGTGGAGGTTTTACTAGTGTCGACTAAATGCCATTATCGTATAGGTAATACCCAATAACTATAGCTGTAGGTTGGCTGTCAATCAACTGTCATCCAGGGAATGGCCTTGCTTGCCACACATCATAGAATCTAACCATGAATATTGTAATTAACAATATCTTGCATCAAAAATTTGATTGACAGAATTGCAATTCCAGCCAAATAATGGATGCCTGATAAAATTTAGCATTTCCTTTTGTTTTGTTTCAACCAAAATTCTCCGGGCAAAGAATTTAAATCTTGTTTTGCGAGAGAATATTTTTTACCTTGAGTGAACCATGGTAGGGATACAGTCAAAACCCTATTTCGGGGGGGGTCCAATTCATTTTGGAGGGGGAGATTCCCAAACAAGAATTGGTTTCTTCGTAGCGATTATGCGAAACATTTCATCAAAACATGTATTTAATCATCGTTTTTTGCCTGAAAAATATTGACTTCCTAAAGCGGGAAATCATCGCCCCTCCATCTGGCTGCATGACTGAATTGGGTGATCAACAATAAACTTTACGTACATAATTTCCTGGAAATAGATAAATTAAAGTGAGTGTCCGTGGAACTTACACAGTTGCTGCAAGGTAGGTAGGGATCTGTACCTCTGACCGTACATCCGAACTTGCTGAGTCCCTTCCTCTCTTTATGAACACAAAAGTGTCATAATTGTCCCTCCTCATGGTTGCCTTGGTGTTTTAAGTCTTAATAGCTGCAGCATAGTCTTTTACTATTATTCTCAAACACAATCTGGAATATAATGTCCAGAAAATTTGACTGAATACCACCTAATTTCGAGGTCCAAATATCCGCTGATTCCATTTTTGACTTAAAATACCAGCAGATGTGGCAAGTGGCGTGAAATAAAAGAAACCAAAAACACCGTTGTTGCAATAAATTTGGACGGATGTCTGCTAACGCTGCTGGACGTCTGCATGTCCAAAACGTTAAAGACGCTCTACTGTTATTTAAACCAGAGAGAATGAAACAATAGTCTATGAAACGATAACTGCCGAATTTGACAGAAATATGACCAACATGTTCCTTGTTAAAGCGGAATTGAATGATGAAATTCTCTTCTTCATTCTGAAGTAACGAGTGAGTGGCAATAGAGATGAATGTGGCTAAATATGTCTCAGAAGACCGGGCTCTAAAAAAAAGAAGAAGACATGCTACATATTTTTCAAAGACTTTACGACATATCCTTAAAAATGTCGCAAAAGCATGGACTCTAAAGAAAGAAGAGGAAGAGATGCTAACTGTTTACAAAGATTTTTCGATGCATCCTTGAGTATGTCGCAGAAGCATGGATTATACAGAAAAAGAGGAAGACATGCTAGATGTTTTACAAAGATTTTACGACATATCCTTCAATATGTCACAAAAGCCTGGAGTCTAAAAAAAGAAGATGAGGACATTCTAACTGGTTTTAAAAGATTTTGTGATACATTCTTGAATATGCTGCAGAAGAGTGGACTCTAAAGAAAACAAGAGGAAGACAAGCTAACTATTTTTCGAAGACATTGTTTAGCCATAATATTATAAATAAAGGTCGGTGATGAGGTAACAAGCATGACTCCTTATGGACAGAGTGGTTCGACCTTACTCAACATGTTTATCATGAAAAAATGACTTCGGCGGTGTGAGCATTACCTTTGAATGGACGAAGATTGTTGTACCTAGTGCATAGCCCATAAAGAGGCAAGAGAAATTCTGGGCACCCCAGGTTAGGCTAGGCCACATAACCCACACCAAATATTTGTGGATCTCTTGATAGATGGTGATAGCAGAAGCTTTTAATGGGGTGGAACGGGGGAATAAGTTTTACCAGTATTTTATAATTGGGTGAATTAACGCTGCAACGAGTCTCTATTATTATTAGTGGTAGCATCATGTGCAACTAAAAATTCACACGTTGGATTAATTTAAATATTGAACTATATGATTTGCTTAAAATTAGGTTAGAGAAAAATAGAGCAATAATAGGAAGGAAAACGAAAAGGCAGCAATCCAAAAGATATTTAATAAGAACAAATTTTTCTCAAATTTTGAGATAGATTTGTGACCAGAAAAACTTTGAAACCACATTTTTATCATCATTTCTAATATCGTTTCATCTATTAATTTGTTACTTCTCGCAACAAGGATCACAAAAAAAAACACTAAAAACTTGATGAAGCGTGGAACGGACGTTTCATCATTTCATTATGGTTGTCACAAATTTTTACATTGAACTTCTAGTCGAAGAGTTAGACACTGTCAATTCGTGTCCATCTGATGTTCCGAAGTACAGAGGCAAAACAGGGGATGGGTTCAATTCTAAATACAGGCTCTATGGTAGAACTGAGGCACTTGGAGGCAAACATTCGTGTATCTGTGATATACGTAGTCCACCCCTTTGACTCCAGTAAAATTAAGGAAAGATGAGACATCCGGGAAAAGCCACGATTGAATCTTGAAAGGTTGAAAAATAGAATTTTCACACCTTGTAGAGCTCTCACCTTGGTGGTCATTGTATAACGGTCCTTGACGCCTTTGTTCCCGTCCAGGGTGGCCTATTGTCTTTAGTATCCTTTAGTTGAAGTTGTCATTGTTGAAAAAATCTTTTCAAGAAGAATGAAAGGAATCATCCTGGAAAATTTTACGGTAATTTCTCAATGAATAGTGACGATTTGCAGTAGACACCTTTAGAGGCGGAACTTCAAAAAGCCTTTTGAGGTAGAGAACATTCTTGATGATATTTCAGCAGCGTATGCTATAGTATTCACAACCTGCTAATTCTTCTTTTACGGTAATTTTGTGAATGAATAGTGACGATTTGGAATAGACACCTTTAGAGGCGGAACTTAAAAAATGCCAATTGAGGTAGAGAACATTCTTGATTATACCTCAGCAGCGTATGTTATAGTATTCACAACCTGCTAATTCTTCTTTTACGGTAATTTCTGAATGAATAGTGACGATTTGCAATAGACAGCTTTAGGCGGAACTTAAAAAATGCCTATTGAGGTAGAGAACATTCTTGATGATACTTCAGCAGCGTATGTTATAGTATTAACAACCTGCTAATTCTTCTTATGTACATATACTACGGGACTTTGGAACTTTTCAACCGCGGAGAACAGCGGAGAAACAACATACAGTACCAAAAACTTGAGTTTCGGTAAAATTCCATATTTTGAAAGAACTCCTAGTACGAGTCTTGTGATATCATACATGTCTCATTTCGTTTTAATGATGCACAACTTAAAACCCTCCCTCCCCGTAAAAGGCTGTGCCCTCCTTCCAAGTTTTGCGATGCGAAAAACTTCTGATTTAAGGGTAGCTGTAGTCAACCACGTCAGGGAAAAAGTAGAACTCCAAAGCCTTGAAGACTATAAAAAAATAAATAAATCTTACCTCCCATCCAAGGCGAAGGCGGCTGCTTTTCTACTGAATTCGTGGAATGGTGACTTCTCTTGCCTGAAAAATAAAATTATGTCAAAAGAAAGGCCAAGACACGTGATCAAGGAGGCACATTTGTGCCTCTTTAAAGAGGCGACCCACCACAATGTTAAGCGATTTCCGGTCCTAGCGGTCGCAGAGAGACAGCGGTGATCACATTTTGTAGCCCAAGCTCCAACTAAGAAACCTGCAAAATTTCACCCCCACCCCTCCGACTTTATCTTCATGGGTAAAAGTGGGCCGGAAGTTTTGACCCTCCGACCCAGCCCCCTTTAACGTTGTCCGATTGGGCTGAAATTTAGAGGTTAAGCTTCCTTAGGGCCCGGGAGCTAATCCTCGAAATTTCAGCTCAATCCGATCACTCCTTCCCTGTTTTCCAAAAAACAAATATAGCCACTTAAAGTTCATTTCTCTTTTTTTTATCAGCCACGCCTACAGGCCACAGTTGGCAACGAATCCGGGTGAATGAGGACTCATTCGAAGCGGAATTTGACCTGTTAGGGCTTTTTGATATTTTCAGACCGAAAAAATTATCCCCCGAATTTACATTTACAAAAAACCTCGTTTTCCTATAAGAGCCCATGTTAATTTTTCCCACCACAGCCCCCCTTTAACGTTGTTCGATCCGGCTGAATTTTAGATGATAAGCTTTCCTGGGGCCTGGGAGATTATCCTCAAAATTTCAGCTCAATCCGATCCTTCGTTCCCTATTTTCCAAAAACCAAATATCAAGTTTTGTGGAGATTTGCTTGCGTCAAAAATAGATACAAGAGACTAAAATAATATAACAAGTGTCTCTGTGGTACAATGGTCGCTGTTCATGACTGCTAGGCGGAAGATCCGGGTTCGATTCCCTGTCCGAGAATTTTTTTATATACTGAATTTAAAGTTTAAAAAAGAAACTCAGTTTCTTTTTTAAATCCAATCTATTAAATCCTTCGGCTCAACAGGCGTCTCCAGAAGAATATTAAAGTCGGCCTTCAGGTTACAGGTAAGTCTCCACTGCTTTGATAACATGCCGTATACCCGCATGCTCGAAAAAAAGTTGAAAAAGAAAATCTTACTGTGCATTTGATTTGAGTATTCAGGAATTAAAAGCCTTAACACAAGAATCTTCAAAAGCGGGGGGTTTGGGAAGCGGCAGCCCCCCATTTTTAACTCCTGAAAAGATCAGCTAACAGTTAGTCAAGCAATAATAAGTAATAAACTGTACAAAAACGTGCAGAAATTATTTGAAAAAAAACTACGTTTTCTAAAGAGTTAAAGAGGCTGAGTCACAAGTTCGAACCTTAAAACGTACAGGGATTAGGAGGTGCAGTTGGGGGGCTGCCGCCCCCCAAACACCCGCTTCCGTATATGAAAGGGGCTGTGCCCTCCTCAACGCCTCGCTCTTTACGCTAAAGTTTGACTTTCTCACAACTCTTTTTTTTTAACAATAAAAACTTTAGCGTAAAGAGCTAGGCGCTGAGAAGGGCACAGCCCCTTTCATATACGGAAGCGGGGGTTTGGGGGGCGGCAGCCCCCCAACTGCACCTCCTAATCCCTGTACGTTTTAAGGTTCGAACTTGTGACTCAGCCTCTTTAACTCTTTAGAAAACGTAGTTTTTTTCAAATAATTAGTTTAAATAAGCCCATTTGAAAGAATTGCCATTTGATAATTCGTTTTAAGCATACACTTTGCGATAGTAAATTTTCTAGTTAATAAAAAAAGGATCATGCAAAAAATACATTATTTTGTATAAGTACTTAAAATCTTATTTAATTTTGATTTCTTAAAGCTATAAAAATGAAAACATTTAAAAGAATTTTTTCAGTAAAGTACAAATTATATTTTGGCTTTTACAAAGCATAGGGGTTTAGAACCCTACTCATATTTATTTCTGCTCGTTTTGAGTTTGATTCTGTTATTTATTTTAATTTTTGTTTGTTTTGGGTTTCATTTATTTATTGATACTGATTTGTGGTAGTTGTATGCTTGGTAGATTATTTGATTCTATTTTTGTTCATTTTAAGTTTAATGGAGTTCTTTACTTTTGTTTGAAAAACTTATTTTGTGAAAATTTTTTATTAATTAATAAAAAGGATCCTGCAAAAAATAGATCATTTTGTGTAAGTTATATAAGCAGCCAGTTGGCAACTGGGCAAAGTGCATCGCACTGTTGCCCAGTTGCCATGTGCCTCATACTATCAACCATAAAATTTACTATGGCTAGCATCTGGCCATGAACATAAAAACTGCAAAAAATCACAAAATTGATAGACAGGGTCGTATCCAGGATCTATTTTTTCAAAGGGAGTAGGAGGCGTTTTGTTGGAGAGGATTTATGAAAAAAAATTCCAAAACGCAACAAAAATTAATTTTCATGTATTTTTGCTACTTTTGTGCAAATCGAACAAAAATTTCGGGAGAGAAGGGTTCAAACCAAGTACCCACCTTGGATACGGCCCTATTGGTAGGGGTGGGAGGGATTCCTCTCATTTTACATACATGCCTGTCTGCACTGTCAATTATTGTTGTTTTAAACCACTAAATATCTTTGTTTGAATTTTTCTCTGTTTAAAACAGAGTACATACAGCGATTGTTTCAATCTAAGCTCGTAATTTCGAATATCCAGAACCAGTTACTGCACTTGTTCTGTTTTAATTCTGGAAGATGAGTAAGTCACGGCTTCGACAAGAGTTGATAGATAACAGAGCATGCATTATAGAATTTATTTGGGAGGTTGTGGAAAATTCATTGAAGTGGCACTAAAGAGTGGGAAAGTCATAAAAAAAATCGGAAAACATCGAAATTTCGAAGGGAATTAACATGTCGGAGCCCTTTCCTCCTGCGTCTTAGAACCAATCGATGTCTTAGTTTCTCTCTGTTTAAAACACAGGATAAACAACTATAGTTTCGGTTTAAACTTGTAATTTCGAATACCCAGAACCAACTTTGTACTTGTTCTGTTTCGATTCTGGAAGACCAGTAAGTCACGATTTTGACAAATTTATTTGGGAGGTTGTGGCAAATTCATCGAAGTAGCATTAAAAAATATGGAAAATTATCAAAAAATCACAAAATATCGACTTTTCAAAGGAAGTAAACTTGCTGGAGCCCTTTCCTCCAACATAGATGTCTGGCTGGACTTGGCACGTGGAATTTTGTCAACCAGTGCAAACGCTTTTTTTTGTTAAGTAGGGAGTGGTGAGGCATATGGCTGCACTTGTCACGTGAAATTTTGTAAACCAGTGTAAGCGCATTGTTTTTAAGTAGGAAGTGCTGAGGTGTCTGGTGGCACCTTGTCACGTGAAATATTCTCATCCAGTGTAAGTACATTGTTTTTAAATAGGGAATGCTGAGTATTTCCCCTTTCCGCTGTAACTGAAAAAAAAAACTGTCTAGAATATCGAATTCTTTCTAACGCGAAAGAAAATCTTATTCTTGCATTTAACATCATACACGACTGAAACATACCATTTACCATCTTCTTTCAGCCATATCTGCTATACAATTAACCAATAGGGAATACCTTTGGGAGGTGCTTCTCAAATATACCATGTACCATGTGAGGACTTAAAAAGTAATTGCACTTACGGACTTTAATAGATCTTGCATTTTAAACGAAGTGCTTAAAGCAATAAGCAGATATCCTTTGGATGAAGAAGAAGTTTGTTCTTTAGATTGGATGCGATTTGAAACTATGATGGCGGATACACCCAAAGCAATAAAGAAGTTATTATTCAAAAACCCGATACTTTAGGTTTTTTGTGTGAGTGTTTTATAATAAACAAAAGTTTAATTTGTATCTAAATAACCTAATTACTATGATGGTATCTTGACCAGGGGCGTAACTTTGTCAAAATTCTGGGGGGGGGGGGCAAACTTGGAGACAATTTTCCCAAGTCAAGTGAAAAATGAAAAATGAGCAGGATAATACCTTAAAGGCAAAGATATACTAAAGAAAACAGACCGGTTTCTGTGAATACTTGAATTATGTAGGCCTATCTTAGTTTTGACAAGAATGGTTGGGCAAAATGGGGTTTGGTGGGCAGTTGCTTCATCTGCCCCATAGCAAATTATGCCCCTGATCTTTGCACGATGTAGAATTTCAGTTTCATTCTCTACTTAGCCATTTCTTATCTTATTTCGATTTGCTCAATCGGAGTTGACGAGAAATCAGCTAAGTACACGAGAGGACCCTCCCCCGCTCATAACTCTAATCCTTCGTTTAATTTAACTGGCCAACCCTTTTGATTATCATTCTAACGCATAAAATTCATGATTAAAGGTATACGGCTTAAGAAAAAATTATATTAAACTACATATTTGTATAAATAACATGATTAACGTAATTGATTATGCATGGCTTAGTTGTGTCTGTGAATATGCTATGTTGTGACTTAAATACAAAAAATTATCGTTTTATTCGAACGTAACATCAAAGCAAGCTTTGAAGCTGAAATCAAGGCTTTTACTAACACTCTTCTTCCCACAGTTGAACGACACTGGCAACTGCCAGCACGAATGACAGTTCATGACAAAAATTGGCTACTCTAAGACTGGCTAAATTGGGTTCTTTCAGCATAATTTTGGCAACAGCAGGCACAGTATTACAAAATTTGCTAATACCACCACGAAAGACAGTTTATTACACAAATGGTTAAATTAGCTACAGTCAGAATATTTTTTGGCTACAACCGGTAGAGTATTGCAGAATCTGCTGCTGTCAGGACGAAAGACATTTTATTGCAGAAATTGGCTAAATTTGGACGTATTAGAATATCTTATAGCTACAGCCGGTAAAATATAATAAAATCTGCTACTGCCAGCATGAACAACAGTTTTTTACAAAAATTTGCTAAATTGGCTACTATCAGAATTTTTTGGCTACAATCGGTACAGTATTGCAGAATCTGCTGATGTCAGGTTGAAATACAGCTTATTGCAAAAATTGGCTAAATTTGGACGTATTAAAATATCTTGTAGCTACAGCCGATAAAATATCATAAATCTGCTACTGACAGCATGAACAAAAGTTTTTTACAAAAATTTGCTAAACTGGCTACTATCAAAACTTTTCTTTGGCTACAATCGGTAAAGCAAGGGCGGATCCAGGATTTTTTTCGGGGGGGGGGGTACTAATTTTGACTCAGTTTTCGACTAATTTTACCAATTTTTACCTAGGTTTTACTAATTTTCGACTTATTTTCGACTCGGTCAAAATTTTTTTTTTTTGGGGGGGGGGGGTCAAACCGGGTAACCCCCCTGGATACGGCCTTGCGGTAAAGTATTACAAAATCTGCTACCGCCAGGATAAAATACAGTTTATTACGAAACTTGGCTTCTACCGAACAGGCTACACAGTAAAAACTAACTAATATTTTAACCAACAGGTAGCAAAAGTGAACTATGTAAAAGTAGCATTAATTAGTTATTATTGAAAAATACCCAAATTTAGCGTACTTACTACCTTCTTTTGTGAATTAGTAGACTTGTAGCATTAGTTATTGCAAAAATATGAAATTTTGCGATTTTCGTGTTTCCCCAAATTTGTGCTAACTTTGTGAAACAATTTGATTAAATTTACGAATTTAGCCAAATTAAACTTAATTAAAAATTACATTAACCATCCAGAAAAGGATAATTATTGGGAGTTTAGCAGGTAAACCCTCAAATTACAGGATAAAACACAGAGAACAGTACAAATCTAGAAATAAAAAAAAATATAAAAGGGGATATAGGAGAGAATCCCCCTTCAAATCATTCTTAAAATTTGAAAGATTTTGGCCCCAAGTTGATTTATTTTTTCATTTTAAGCCCCTCTCCCTAGGATCATTTCTCAAGCTTACTAAAATTATGCAGGCTTAATTTCAAAAAAGACCCCTTTTTCACACAAGACTAGCGTTGCAAAAAAAAAGTCGAAAATATTGTGGATCAACTTTCTTAGATGTACTATGAAACTAGTATTTGAAGAAAATATAAAAATAATTAGGGCCAATTTAACGCAGGTGATAACACTGTTCAGAGCTTAAAATTACTAATTTACACCTCTGTTACACACGTTTCGAAATAGAATTATGGACCACATAATATATGAAATAGTGTAATTTCAAAATGAAGCTGAAGCACAGAATTTAATTTCTATGCTTTTAATTTAATTTCACTGACAAAATTGTGACTTAGTAGTTTCAAAAAATGCTCCTTTCTAAAGATTTTTTAATATCAGGAAAACACACTTAAGATATAATCATTCCAAAGAAATAGAAAGTAGAGATACAGATTTTCTACCATCTGATCGAATTTCATTCAGCGCTGTGAACACAAATTTTCTCTTGACCGTACTTTCTGCTGAAGTTTCCTATTTCTTAATACTATTCCACTTCTTACTAAGGTATTTCTAAGAAAAGACTGCTCCCAATCTTTCACAATAACTTTCTTCTTAGACTGACTTACGACGTCATATTTCTACCACTCGGAACAATTTCTAATATCTATAGAAATAACTTTCCAAAAGGATTAGCGTAGAAATTTTCAGGGCACGAAACTGGGAGGTGTTAGTTTTTGTCTGGTGGAAAATAGGGCGAGATATATTAAAGTCCTGGGAAAACAGGAAATTAGGAAATACAACTTTAGAAATGATACTAAATGTAAAAGTTGTCGACTAAGTTTATTGTGAACCACAATAACTCTGGTAAATGGTAAATGAACTTGCCCTTATATGAAAACTTAAGTAGGGAATAACTCGTCTAAATAAAAGAAAACAACCCAAAAGAGAATTCCGTTTAATTTTCAAGATGTTCCACGTAAATACTTTACATACCCCAAAAAGAAGAGAAAATAATCTACACCAAACAGAACTAAAAAGATTTTAAAATACCCTAAACTATTAAAATAACTAAAAAACCCTAAGCTGATTTCGAGAAGGTTCAGTTTCCAGCTGAATGTCCTATTCATTATAATAATTTCAGAAAAACAGCGTTCTTCCGTCGAATTCTTAAAAAATATTAAAATAACAAACCCATCAATATGACCCCCCTAAAAATTATATGTAAAGTAACCTCTCACTTCAAAACGTTTTGTCAACTATTGGTCATTTTCCCAAACGAGTTAATTTAAAGAAACACGTGTTTTTTGTTCGACTCTCCCGCTTAGGTAGTTATTTAGAACCCAAAACTCTATATGGAGACTCGAACCATTTTAAGTAATGTTTTGAATAATTTCATTTCTTTCAGCCAAATTTATGGGACGCTTATGCTTTTTGTTAGCATGAGAAGCTCCTTTTCCCATAGAGAGCTGAATCAATTTAAGGCTATTTATACAGTTCGATTGGTAAAAAATGGTTTATATATTTTATAATAGGTAGTGTTACATGTCGGTAAAAATTGACATAATCAAATAATCATAACTCACTGAAACGGAATTCAACTATGGTTTGGTGGACATTTTAAATTGCTACCAAATAATATTATGGTCTGGTGTTTTTTAACATGGTGTGAGCACGCTTTTTATTTGGACTGTGGTTTATCCGTTGTTTTGTTTAGCATATTTTAAGCTTTGAAGGGATAATCTTGGCTCTCAAAAATTAGTACAATCATTTAAGTCTTGTTTTTCTGATTAAAAGGGAATAGCTAGTTTTTAACATACCCATACTAAGTATTAACTATAAGTACTTTTATCGTTTTCTTTAAAATTACGCAGGCCTATTTTGATGCTTAGATTTTGGTTGAAGCTTTTAGATGTAATGAAGATAGACTTGTACGAGCAGCTTATTATCAGATGTTAGATTATGGTTTGAAAAAGCCGTGGCCATCCCAAATTAAGTCATTACTAGAAAGAGTGGGAATGCCTTACTTATGGAATGACGGTCATGGTTCCCGTGATTCACCAACAGATTTAGAATGCCAGGTATGATTTATCTTAGAGAGTCAAGAAATTCAGTATTGGCAGGGGCTGGTTTTAAGGGTACTGGTGCATTATATGGTCACTTCTAAAAAGTCAAGTTCGGTTAATGATAATGAAATAAGATAAAATAGGATGAAATATAATAGTTTAGAAACAAATTTGGGCTATACAATTGCACATTAAGGGGGTGGGGGTAAATCATATATTAAATACGTAGCCTAACCTAACCTAGGTACCCCCCCCTAAACCCCAAAAACAACAGTTTAAATATCGCAAACACAATTAAAACTACTCTGCATTCCATTTCTTAATAGAGGTCTCTTTTAAAATAATTGGTCTCTGGCAGGTTTCGTCTGTCAATGCATGACTGGTTTCCTTGCATAGTATATAAAAGTGACCATCTAACGCACTAGTACCGTTTTAAGTTCCACAACATTGAATCATTATAATCAGGCTAAACCCCGTTTTGGAGAGGAAGTTTATTTTAAATTTAATTTACCGGCTATGATTTTATGTCGATGGATTCAGCTTGGGGCGAATTGCCTTCCAATCCAGAGCAGGCAAATGGTGTTTGACAGGGGGATAGTTGATCCTGAAGGTCGGTATGTGTGCCCTCTTTGTAGAGATGAGGACGAAGATTTGGACCATTTTCTCCGAAAGTGCCCGGTGCTCTCTGATTTAGGGGGAAAATACTTACATGGCATTGTTTTGCTGCTTCCTGGTATTCTACAAAGTAGTAAACCAACCTCGATATTTCGTGTTAGTGTGTACCCAGATAAAAGCTTTACAGCTTTACAGAATTACAATTATTTTCTCGCTAAATTACTATTAGGTATTTTTTCGCTATGTATTATGTTTCTGTGTTCTTTGTAATTTGTACTGTTGGTAATTTCTTTATTTTCCATAAATTTTTGTGCGTATATGGCTCTTGGGCTTTTGAAATACACGATCTATCTAATTGCTACCAAAATATTAGGATCCGGAATTTTTTAAAAAGTGGTAGAAATCCACTTTTTTTATTTCCACGGTTCTTCTTACGTTTAGCAGGTTTGAAGTTTTAACGGCGGCATATATGGTAAATTTAATAAATAGAAATGCAAAAATTAAAATTCTTTTATAAAAACCTTTGGTATTTGTTAAGAAAGCAGTAAGT
>JAQQPU010004997.1:0-30774 GCA_029168905.1 Artemia sp. Kazakhstan ARC1039
AGATAGAATAGTCGCAAAAGCAGAACTCGATTAGTTAGAACCATGTAAAACCAATTAGAATTAATTACGTATCGTATCATTATAATGTCAGGTGGAAGTAGGCCTATAGTTAAGCTTAGAGAAAAAGCAAATATGTGCCATTTTAAGTGATGAAATAGTCGCAAAGGCAGTACTTAATTAGTTAGAACTATGTAGGATTATTAGCATATCAGGTGAAGGAATTTTAGTATCAGGTGGAGGGAACAATAATTATTACATAATCATATAATCAAATGTGTCAGTCAATAGAAACTCTTTGACCCTTTCGTCAAATGGAGTGTATAGGTGGTGGACTTTAAGGTGATGTTTTAATATATGTAGTCTAGTAGAATAATCGGGAACATGAAAAAAAAATATATATATATCTTACCAAAGCTAAGTTAATTAAAGCAACAAATACCAAGTCAAAAAAGGGGGGAAGCGAGATCAAAATTTAAAAGAGTAGAAAGAGTAGGGTGACACAACGATGAGGACATCGTTAAGAATGGGAAGGATGATATGTAATGGAATCAGTACCCCAAAAATTTTCCAAGTAAAAATGCCCAGAATATAAACCCAAGTAATTTAAGTAACAATTAATTGTCAAATTTAAAAAGTAGCGAAACATTGTATTACAATTGTAACAATAAATCTTAGGCTTGAAATTTGCATAAAATGTGTCAAAAATTGTATAAATTAAGTATAATGAAATACAATGTTAAACTTTGTATCAAGTAAAAAATTGTATCACGCTAGGAAGAATACCAAAGTGAAGCTTCAAAGAGTCATAAATCCTAGTAAAAGTAATTAAAATCGAGTAGCTGATTGGGACAGCACTGCCCAATAATAATAAAAGACAAGAAATTTGAACCAATAGGATTAATATAGTGCGCTCTTTAGTAACGCCCGTACGTAACCTTCGGCAAAAATCTGGGAGTATAGTATTTTCGAATTTAGCAATTAGGAGTCAGTCTTAAGTCAGTCTTATTTTCGGAGTCTTAATTTGCAGTCTTTTTGGAGCAGTCTTATTGTGTGAGTCTTAACTTTGGAATCTTATGACAGTCTTATTTGGGAATGAGTCTTATCTAGTTAGTCGATTGTCAGTTCAGAACAATAGTATTGAACCAGTGACCAGTTTTAACTTAGTGCCATTTACTGCAAATATTTTGATATACCGAGCTCTGTTCCAGTTCTGTGAATAATAAATGCATCATCTTCTTATTTTATTCTCTTTATGCTAGTATTTCTCGAAATTAGCTTGTCCTTGTGGCTCCACTCGCTTCCAAGGGAAAATGAATCCATTCAATCCGATTTCGACTCAGTATGGCCGTTAATGCGAGCTCCCCGTTTGTACCGTTAATTTAAGCTCCCTACACATAAAGTCCCGTCTCCACTTAGGTATGCCACTCGCGAACCATCAGTTTAGAGTTTAGCTAATTTCCCCCATTGAATTAATTAATTGAAATTTCCCATAAGAGGAAACATCAGAAAATATACGAATAAAGAACTTTTAAAAAAAAACCCATTGCATCAGAACAAGATTTCGAGAATGTCATTTAGCCAAAAAAAGTAAAATTAATATCCAAATTTCGTTTTAATTATTCATCTACGGTGAGCCAAAATCAAAGCTGCATTAATTCAAAAACGTTCAGAAGTTAAATAAATAAAAAACAAGTTTTTTTAACTGAAAGTAAGGAGCGACATTAAAACTTAAAACGAACAGAAATTATTCCGTATTTGAAAGGGGCTGTCTCCTCCTCAACGCCTCACTCTTTACGCTAAAGCTTGACTCTGTCATACAACTTTATGTTTTAAAACAATAAAAACTTTAGCGTAAAGAGCGAGGCATTGATGAGGAGACAGCCCCTCTCATATACGGAATAATTTCTGTTCGTTTCAAGTTTTAATGTCACTCCTTACTTTCAGTTAAAAAAAACTAGTTTTTTTATTTAATCAGCATAAAAAGCAAATTCTTTTTATGTAGTCTATCTACTATTATCAAAATTCTGCTTTTTAGAGTTTTGGTCACTATTGGGCCGAGTCGCTCCTTACTTACAGTTCGTTATCACGAACTGTTGGATATGACTCTTTACCTTTCTTTGCTTTTGTAAATTGCTTCTTTTTTATTAATTTCTGTTCATGTTTGATTGTCAAAGTTTTATTATTTGTTGTGATTATGACTTGCTGGGAACAGGGATTGACAGTACACAAAAAACAAACCGGAAGGAAAGTACTGTTTGACCACCCAAGTTACATCTATTATTATATTTGCTTCCAGCTGCCCCCCCCCTCCTGCACGCCTGGAAATAGCTCAAACCTCAATAGTAAGCTCAGGTCAATTAAAAGGAAAAGTGAAACATCTGCTATCACAAACTGTTTGATTTTAATTATTATGGTGACAATTCTTATTACTATTTATTTTTTTGTTGATGTTATGACCTCTAAAATCCACAATGTTCAAAATATATATAGTTTTCAATAAAATGCAAAACGACGTAAAGTGTTTAAAGAGTTTGATAGGAAGAGGAAGTAACACAACTATTGTTACTAAAACTTCATCAGCCTTTTTATATATTTTTTTTCCTTGATGTTATGACAAATAACAAACACACTGCTCGATTAACAACATTGTTTTCAGCAAAGCGCAAATGACGCTACTGCCTTTAGAAGATTAACAATTCCTGAGTTATTGCAGATTAATTCTTTTGAAAACCTGGATGCATTTAAACTCTTTTGATTTAGTTAAACAGCTGAAGGAGTAGTAGGTAGTAGCAGTAGAAGTAGTAGAAGCAGTCACAGTCGCAATCGGAGTAGTAATAGTTCCAAGTAGTCTCAGGGGCAGTCGAAAGTAGTCACAATCGCAGGAACAGGTACTCACAGTCACAGTCATAGTCGCGAGTAATTGCAGTTGCAGTCACAAGCGGTCGCAATCTCAAGTTTTCTCTTTCGCAGTCGCAATTTGTTTTAGTCGTAGTCATGTAGTCACAGTTGTGAAAGCCTTCACAGTCACAATTCCAAGTAGTTACAGTCGCGAGGGGTCTTATTCGCAGTTGCAAGTTGTCGCAATCAAAGGTTTCACGGTCACTAGCAGTCGCAGTAGTTGTAGACGCAAGTAGTCACAGTCACAGTCCCAAGTAGTCGCAGTTTCAAGCTGTCGCAATTGCAAGTAGTCGTACGTAATCGCAGTCGCAAGTGGTCGTGTTCTTAGTTGCAATTAGTCACAGTAACAAGTAGTCACGACTGCTTGCAAGCAGTCGCAGTCACTGTTAAGGAGGCCTTAGACGGTCAATTATATTGATCAAAAGCTTCCGTCAATCGACTGATTCAAGCATGATTGACCGTCTAGGAGCATGTTTGACGCTTGAGTCGAGCGTTGGCGGTGATTGATAAAAAGTTTGAATGACTCAATCATTTTGATCAAAAGCAGTGTGTTAGATTAGCTTTGGACAAGATTGAAGGGTTGATGGAAGGGCCGATTGAAGGTTCATTAAAGCACACGTCAACCAATTGATGAATTCGTTTGATCAAAATGATTGACCGTCTAGGGCCTCCTTTACAAGTAGTCGCAGTTTAAGTGGTCGCAGTCACAAGTAGTCGCAGTCGCAAGCGGTTGTGTGTTACTGCAGTCATGGGTGGTCGTAGTCACAAGTAGTCTCAGTCGCAGAGGCAAGAAGTCACAGTCGCAGCTGCAAGTAGTTGCAGACACAGTCGTGGTCGTAGCCACAAGTAGTCACAGTCACAAGTATTTGCAGTCACAGTCAAAAGTTGTCGTAGTCAGAGTCACAGTGAAAAGAAATCACAGGTGCAAGCAGTCGTAGTCACAGACGGAAGTAGTCAAAGTCGCAGGTAAAATTGCAGTGATAGGGGTAGTATTAGCTTTGAAAGCTTCAATTTAATAGCCTTAGTCGTTTCTAAGATATTGCAGATACACCCTTTTGATAACCTGGATGCACATAGTGTCTTTTGACTTAGTTCAACATCTCCCTCAACACTCCTTTCAGTTTCACCATAATATTCTTAGTCTTTTCAGAAAAACCCAAGATCAAACTTTCCCCCATTTCCCAATAATAAATGCTATATTTAAACAATTGGCCATTCGCATAATTTATGACCCTTGCCCCTGGGGTAACGGTTCAGACCGAACCGTTCATGTGCAGACTTGATATTCACCCTACGACTACTGACGGAATAAAGCAGAGAATGGCGCTCCAAAATCTATATGATATTCATCGATTTTGAGAAGGCATTTGACTCAGTAGACCGCCAAAGTCTGTGGAAGATCCTACTGCATTACGGAATCCCTGAAAAGATAGTTTCACTGATTATTGGGTTTTATGAAGATAGCGAGTGCTTTGTAAAGACACCAAATGGCCAAACCCGTTTCTTCCGCAATATGTCAGGAGTTAAGCAAGGTTGCGTCTTGTCACCGCTACTTTTCGTAATTGTCATTGATTACATACTGCGAAGTACAAGCACAGACGGAATCCAGCTGAATCCAGAAACACGCCTCAGTGATGTAGACTTCGCTGACGACATCGCCGTCCTAGAATCATGCACGCAAAGACTCCGAGAACTCCTTGACAAAGTGAGGGAGAGAGGCGGCCATGTCGGCCTAAAAATAAATAATGAGAAAACAAAATGCATGGCTACCACAGATTCACCCCTGAGCATCACTTGCGGAGACCAACACATAGAGCAATTCGTCCATTTCAAATACTTGGGAAGCATAATAGAAAGTACCAGATCGACCACAAAAGAAGTGCTCACAAGAATCGGCCAAGCCAATGGGGCCTTCAATAGATTACGGAAAGTATGGCGGTCCCAAAGCTTCTCTATACGGCTAAAGTTACGACTCTTCAATAGCAATTTTATACCAGTGCTGCTTTACGCTGCCGAAACCTGGCACCTGAACCAGGAACAAGAGGGAAGAATACTCGCTTTCGAAAACACTTGTCTCAGAAGAATTCTCAACATCCGTTGGCAGCAGAGAATAACAAACCAATCCATCCGTGACAAGACTGGCCAGCCTCTTGTGACACATATCATAAGAGTCCGCCGATGGAGATACCTTGGCCATGTACTACGTATAGACAATCTCCGATTACCAAATGCAGCGCTCCATTGGCAGCCATCGGGTCCAAGCCGCAGGGGCAGACCCAGAAACACCCTGCGTCGAGCGTACCAGACAGATCTCCGTAACCTGCACACATCAATCCAACCTCAGTGGGAGGACATACTTGCAGCAGCAAACCGGCGGGAAGATTGGCGGCTCCTTCTTGATGTCCTGGGTGCCTCTGGAGGCACAGGCGGATCTAAGGTAAAGGCCCCTGGGGTAGTGGGTGGAGGGTGGGAATTATGGAAATATAAAAATAACATCCTCGGCCGTTTCTGTAATATTCCCGATACACTCTTTTGACAACCAGCATGTACATACTATTTTGAACAAAATAGAATCTCAAAATACTGACCGGATGTCTTTAGGGGAAGGGCAGCTAAATCAAAGGCATGGGAGGGGGGATGGATGCCCTCAGGTCTCTTGGCTCTAAAAAAGGGCAACAGAACTTTAAATTTCTAGACTTATGAGCCCCCTGCACAATTTATATGATTCCCACTCCCATATGAAGTGGCTCTGGGAAAAGAAGACATAGTAAATAAACAATTAAATACAGATGGCAGCTTTATGGCTCTTTACTACAGCCAACTCGAGACCGTTGCCTCTGATAAAAGATTTTTTTTCATTTTATTTTTTATGGCCTTTGTCGTTTTCTTTCTTTATAAATAAGTCTTTTATTTTTTGGGAAGTTTGCTTTGTTCTTTTTCTTTTCTTTCCCGTTGGTAAAGGCTTCCTAGTTTGAAGCCAAAATATTTGGACTTTTTTAAGTACTAATAAAAAAGTTTTTTTGCTATTTTTCCACTGTCATATGGGCGAATTATACTCTATATTTTCATTCCGTTTTAATAGTAAATGGAAAGGGAGTATGGTCTCAAGATTAATTACTATTAGCAGCAGGAGATTTGTAGAGTCCAAGGCCGTATCCATAAGGGGGAGGGTGCCTGGTTTAAACTCCACCTCCCCAAAATATTTGTCCGGCTCGTAAAAACATGACTAAATGCATGTAAAAAAAATTTGATGGGCTTTTAAAAGTTTTTCCGTTAACCCCCTTCCTTCCGAACAAAAATTCTGGATACACCCCTGGTAAAGTCGAAAGTCATCATCGAAAGTCAAAAGCTTTTATTACCCAAAATACACCTAACCTTTTCGAGCACAGTCAGAGTCAAGCATTCCCCCTTTACCTAACGACAAGTCCGGCAATTAAAAAAGGGTGAATAGTATAATTTACAATCATTGCCCTGGGTGTTTTAGAGGAGCAATGCATCCTTGGAGGCACAGCTACAAGACCTTATGCCTATTTTGAACAAAATAATTTTCAAAGCTTTGATCAGTGTTGAGGGGAGGGGCATCTAAAAAGGCAAGGAGAGCTTGACCCAATCACTTTTCATCATCCCCCTTAGTATAGCCTGTAAGTTTCAACTTCATACCCATATCCGTTCCTTAGATATTGCTGATATACCCTTTTCACGACCAGAAAGGAAAATTATGTTTTGATTGTGCTTCGCATCCCTCCCAGCATTTCCTTAAAGCTTCACTGTAATACTCTAAGCTTCTTTGGAGATCAAAGATCAAATATGCTCTCTTGAATGATAACAGACCTTATAGGTTAACAACGGGCAGCTTGCATTACTTACAGCACTTGTACCGGGGGCTGGGGTAGCTTGTAAACAACAGGCAGCTTGCATAACTTACAGCCCTTGTACCAGTGCCATAGTTATTAGACCTTTGGCCTGTTTGAAGAAAATCTTTATCTCAAAATTTGATCGGATGCAAAATTTGATCAGACCAGGTCGTAGGGGGGGGGGAGTTGCTTCTTAAAAAGAGAACAAAAACTTTCAATTTCCAATGAAATGATTCTCCTCCAAAGTTTATACGACCACCTCTTCCATAAAAACCTTATACGCTGACAATGGGCAACTTGAATAACTTTTAGCCGTTACCCCAGGGGCTGTGGGAGGTTTTGTCAAGTTTGGAGGCATAGTATTTTGGCATTTGAACTGTTTTGAACAATATGGCTGTCTCAAAATTCGGATGCATTTGGGGAAAGGGCCGTGGATGGGGAGGGGACTAATTGCCCTCCGATCACTTGTGACTTTTAAAAAGAGCACTAGAACTTTCGATTTCCGAACGAATGAACTCCCCCCAAAGTTTATAAGACCACGCCTTCCACTAAACCCTTTTATGTCAACAATGGGCAAATAGCATTACTAGACAACCCACCCCCCCGGGCTGGGGGTGGTATTAATCCTGGAGGTAATTTTATGTCTATGGACTATTTTGAACAAAACGACTATTTCAAAATTTCGATCGGGCCTATTTGGGAAAAAGGGTGTGTGGGGGGGGGGGGGTCTGGTTGCTTTCTGATCACTTTTGACTCTTAAAAAGGGATGTAGAACTTTCAATTTCTAATCAAATCGAGCTTCCTCCAAAGTTTATACGACGACCATCTCTTCCATAAGAACATCAGGTGTTAACAATGAGCTACTTTCATAACTTATAACCATTGCCCTCTGGAATGTGTGTGTGGGGGGGGTCGTCAACCCTGGAGATTAATTATGACCCTAAACGAATTTTTCCAAAGTCGTTATCTATCTAGATTGTTTTGTGTTGTTTTTTTTCACACCAGAAAACGAAATATTATATTATTACGAACAGTCTTATTAAGAGAATAACTGTCACCGAATGAAACTCGGCTCCCTGGTATTACAATTTATTATTGTAATTCTTCTGCCCCAATGCGTAGCATTTAATGCAAAGCACTTGAGAACCCGAGACTCACTTGGCAGCTATCAAAATGGAATATCTTGTCTAATCATGTCAAGAAACAAATTAAGTTTGGACCCCCCCCCCACTTATGCACAAAACTTTCAACATTCGGAGGTCTCTAATTTCAGCCAGCAGACGATTTATGAAAAATATTACGGGGGCTGGGAGCGAAACAAATTTTCCCAAATTAGTGACCGATCTAGAGCGTTTCCCATGCCGTTAAATGGTAATATGCCAATTTTCAGAATAAAATTATAGTACCATTTTCGAGAAAAAGATAAAGATAAATATCATACATAAAAATATTGCTCGTTTAATATTATCAGATAGGCTATATGGTTCTGCAAGTTCCCACTTAATCAATCCAAACATCAAGATTCTATTTTCACTTTTCCTTGGTATTAAGAGGCAATGCTAGTAAATCTATAGGGGTAGCTTCTTCTAAGAATCACCCTTAAATAACAGCAGTTGAAAGCTATAATACAGAAGCAAAGGTGCGCCATCGACAATATTGCAATTACAGCATTCAAGAACTAATTGTTTGCGCGGCATACTTTTTTTTAAAACTGAACCTATATTTGATTTAAGTCTTACTTTTTACAGTCTATTTTTAGTGAGCTACTACCCCCTATAAGCCAATTTTAATACCCGTAAAACTTGGAATACCCTGCAACGTTCCCTATAATCAATACACATAAACTCTAAGGATTTCGTTTGCAAAATTCTATTTTATTGGTAGTTTTTAGTACCAAGTTATTTCTCAAGATAAAATTTTGGTTGTTTTAAAAGCAGAAAGTTTTGATCTTAAAAATGTCAATAAAATTTTATGATTTAGTCATGGCTGTCAGTTAATAAGAAATATATAAGACAAAAGCCCAGAACAATACATAGCTGTTGACACGCAATGACGGCAATGGCAAACAGCAATGTATGTATGACAATAGTAATATATAACAGTATTTAAAAAATAGAATATTATTTATCATTGTAAGCATATACATACATACACTATTTTAAGTTATTATTACAAGTCATATAATAAATTATATTTCAAGTTATTATAAAAGTTGTTAAATTGTATTATTAGTTACAAAACTTATTATTATGATTTGAACAAACATATTACAAATAGTATATATTGATTTTATTCGTTGATGTTCGTCAACAATAAGCGTTCAGAATAGTTCTCCAGAGTGTGACACAGTTTGCCTTTTTGTAAACCACCGTCATTTTATATTGATATTTTTTGTAGTCTTTTTGATCAGCAGTCAAGTGTAGGTGATTTGACTAGACAGAATTTCGTCTCCTTGCTAATTTAACTGTAATTCAACTCTGGATCTGACGTTCCAAGTGATTCGTTTTTTATGTTGTTTCTTCTTCTGGCCTTTTTCAAACTGAATTTTCTGCTACTAGAATAGATCCAACCAAGGGGTCTACTACTCTAATTGAAAACATTTTTCTCTAACCTTCTGGCCCTAAGTTTACTTCAGGCCTGGTTTTTCAGGCCTATTTGCCTATTTCCTAAATATTATATATGTTAAATCCCTTACTGTAAAGTCATCCAAGGAAGAACAAAGCGAGACACTCTCCGGTCTTCAGCGATAAACAACTTCCAAACATGTTGTTTAACTTGGAGATATGTAGTCGGTCATCAGTACTTGGATGATTTAATGAATCAGCTGCTATGTTTACTCGACGCCAAAAAGTGCTAACTGAGTGGCATTTCCCACTGCAAAACGGAAGAAGATTTTTGCCCCAAAATGCCCTTGAATTGCTACAATTCTTATAAAATGTATTTACCAAAGGTCGCGTATATTTAAGTTGGCCTATAAATTGTGGTGACCAGTTCTTTAAGGTCTGCAAGGAAGCAGTATTTTGTTAAAAAAAAAAATCAGGACTATAGATGAAAGTTACGTAAAGTACGGGCCGTTATTAATGAAGCTCTCTTGTACAAAGCGCAAGTTGTTCTCTTTATCAAATTATCAGAATCCTGATGGCAGTCACAAAGAAATGAGATTGCTGCCAGTCTTTTTAATAAGTATTTCACGACTGTTGGAACCCTTGGTCCCAGTTGTTCAGATAAATGTCCCTCCCAGATTCCTTTCTTTTGGCCCCTTAATTATTTTCCTTCCCCGAGTAATAATTATTAATTTTCCTTTTATTTTAGGTCCTCCTAATTGCGTAGTTGCTTAATAGACCACGAGGTAAGAAATTGCGCAGTTAGGGAGGTTGACCAGTAACTTAGTAAGTCCTCGTATTGGCTGGAAAAATTCATTTACCACCCCGTACCCCGTCGCAGACACGCGGCTAGCGGAGCGGGCTCGAAGAAAGAATTCCCTTTTTAAGTTCAGTTCTTTTATAGCGTGTCTTGAATACAGTAAGATTTTTTTATACTATGTACTCTTTTAACTTTTCAGCCTAGGTCGAGTCTAAAGAGATAGTTAGAAATCTTATCGGTAACCCTTGGCTTTAAAAGTGGGCCTGGACCATTCGATCACGCTAATAGATACGGAACCGTTGGAGTTACTGCGGAAATCCCACAATTTTGGGCCGATGAGGGATCTCCCCCTCCAGTAAGTGGCATAGCAACTCTTTGCGCCATTTTTGCCTTTAAAAGTGGTGACCCCCGTACGTTAAACCTCCAATAACGACCATGCCCTCTACAACTGTCTAGCCCTAAATAGCATTCCCCGAATATACTCCTCCTTATTTCTTTCCCTTGTGATTTAAATAAAGCTGCTAATATAGTGTCTAATCTGCCTGATAGCTGCTCTGCATCCTCATGATTTAAATGCAATCTTTTTCAAAAAAGTATTTTTCTTCTGTTTCAAAGCCCATAGTGAATTTGATCAATGTTGCTTACATCAGGTGTTTCTCATGAAAATTTCAAGGTAGCCAAAGTCATCGCAATATATAAAAAAGGAGATGCCTCATTGGCCTCATATTACAGACCGATTGCTCTTCTTCTTATTGTGTTAAAATTCACCGAATCGGATAGTTATAAAAAAAAAATCTTGTTTCGTATTTAGCGCTAATTCTGATTTCGGTAGCACCCTTCCCTCGTGTTATCAGTATGGTTTTTGGCTTTCTCTCTCAACCTCGCAAGCTCTCAGTGATGCAGCTGAGTTTATACGCATTTATCCATAGAAAGATCTGGCATCCTAGGCATCTTGTTAGATGTATCTAAGGCTTTTGACATGGTTAATCACATGGTCTTTCTTATACGCTTTGGTCTTATGGTGTGCATTGAGTACCTCAAGATTGGTTTAAGTCTTATTTGCTCGGAAGGTCCAAGTATGCATGGAGGTTTTTCTTCTTACCATTATTCTTCTTACCATTGCATTACACAAAGGTGTTCCTCAAGGATCCGTACTTGGACTCTTATCGTTTTTTATTTAGCTTAATAACCTTTTTGATACGATAGCCCCAGACGTGCATTCAGCCATTTTCGCTGATAACACTAATTTCTTCCTTACTGGTAATGAACGGCACTCAACCACCTTCAAAGGCCAGCAAATACTCGACATAGTTTATATGTGATGTGAAAACAATGGTATAATACTAAACAGCCAAAAAATACGACGGTGGATTTTAGCAACCATATTGCATGTCTGACCCTATCCCTACTTTACTACACGGAAGTGAGGTCAAACCAGGGGCCACAGATGTCAAGTCCCTTAGTGTAAATCTTGATTGCTTTCTAATATTTAAAACCAATACTGGCTCCCTTGCTCTTAGTCCCGTGATTCCCAATGTGGGGCACACTCCCCACCGGTGGGGCATGGGAATATTTTGGTGGGTCATGGGCAGGACGTACACCCTTTGACTGACAATACTCTAGTCATAATTAAAAAAAAATTCATGAAAATGACGTCACATTCCATACATTTAAAGAGCAAAATGATGATAGTATTGTATCGACGTCATGCATAGTATGAAAGGTATTGCATACAGAAAAAAAAATTATTCGCATAAAAAACACCTAGAGGACAACTCGAAAAAAAGATAGCGAATTAATGGGCTTTTAAACTTCGTTCAGGTGAATACGCGTTATATTTTGGTTAAAAAAAATTGGTACTCCTTCGATATGCCCACCCTTTTATATTCTGCTAGTTTGGTTAATGCTAATGAAATAAAATATGATGACTATATAATAGTTTAGAAACAAACTTGGGCTATATATTTTCACGTTAGGGGGTGGCAAAGCATAGCATATGTTAAATACGTAACCTAACCTAGGTAGCTTCCCCCCCAAAAAAAAACACAAAACAACACTTTAAATATCGCATACGCAATTAAAACCACGGTATACATTGTATTTCTCTACAGCGGTGTCTTGCATCATCCCGTCAAAACGGGTTTTTGATGGCGTATTCAGTTTGAGATATATAAAAGAGTGGGTATATCGAAGGAGTACCAAAAAATTTAAATATCACGAGGGGGGCATCAGGATTTGAGAAATGCCGAGGTGGGACATGGCGGAAAATAGGATGGGAAGCACTGTCTTGGGCAATCAGCTATGTTAAATCGCATGAATTCTATCTCTTCTCCTTATATGATGCTTTCCGTGCATTATACCCTTGTGTTTCCATATCAGTCATATTGTTGCTCAGTGTTGGGAAACACCAACAAATCTTTATCGCATTCTCTTTAGTCTTATCAGAATAAAGCAGTAAAAGCAACATATTGCCTTCATTACCCTTCGGCTGACTTCTACATAGATACAGGCCTATTACCTATAGAGCACAAAATTGCGAAGCAAGACCTAAATTTAGCTTATTCAGCAAACCAGGGAACTCTACCATCATAAATCTCTGTTTACCCTGTTTTCACACAAGTACTCCTTGTTGCTACGTTATTATTCAAGAGTTTACATGCCTAAACGTTAATCGGTTGCCATCCAAAAATCCCCCATGTTTTAGTCGATTTTATTTTAGGATTCAAAGATCCCAACTCAAAGATATGTGTCCTCTTCTTTTAAAACTATTTTCAGGAGTCTTCCTAAGTGTTAAAGTCCTCGTCTTTTTGTTTCATGTTCTGTTTCTGATTATTACTACTAGGGGCGTCCCGAGGTGGGGGCGGGGAGGGGCGAGCCGTCCCTCCTTTTTTCGCATTTGGTAAAATTTTCACCGAAGGAAAAAAATTCGGCAGTAATTTTGAAATATCGGCCGAAATTTAGCAAAATTCTTGATTTCTGTAGAAAATTCGGCATAAATCAGGTAGCGATTCGGTAAAATTTACGAAGATCACACCCTCAATAAAATGAGCCTCGGAACGCCCCTGATTACTATTATTATCATTACTATCCGTTTTTCAGTGTTTTTTACTGTGTTTTAGTATATGTTTTCCTTTTTCTTTATTGTGTATGTATTACGTGATTAGTGCATTTTTTATGGTATATTGTTATGGTTCCACAATACCATTGTTTATGATATTGTGTGAACCACAACAAGCCAAGCTTCCTGGTCGAATAAGAGTTTCACGTTTGGAATAATGTTTTGCTATGAATAAAATAATTGATTGATTGAATAGTAATGCATAGTAAATATTTCGTTATTCAAAACCCATTTTAACCTTTGAATGCATATTCCTAAGAGCCCACTCGTATTACTATTTAAGATACATGATAGAAAATAATATTGACTGTGAAATTTTTCGTTCGCCAACGATTAGCCTAAATTTTCTGATTAGCCTAATGAAACATTGAGAGTGCCCCTACACTGACCATATTATTACATAAACAATACAAATATTGCCGTTAGCTGTGACAGTAGACGAGAAGTGATTTTTCACAGTACGCACAAAGGTAAGAGGGAGCGAGGACTTTAATTCGCATCAAATTGTTCTTATATCTTTAAATATTTCACATAATCTATCTAGTCTCGATCTTATACCCAATTTTTTTTTGTGCATAAAAAATATTCCATGATTTATACCCATTTTACCTTCACATGCATACCCCCAGATACCCACTTTTAAGACTACCCAAGAAATCTGACAGGAAATCATTAACTGTCTATTTTGGCTAACGCAAAACAACTGTGATTTGTCTGACGAGTAGCGGTAAGAGTGGAAACTGGCGTTAGTGTCAGTAAAAAAAAATCACCCATGCCATCTAGCGTTTGGCAACATTTGACATTTTTTCAAGCTCGGTAATCGTTTTTCTCCCAGGAACTGAGATCAGAAGCTTATTACTACCCTAATTTTACCAGTTGCACCTATTAAATTAATTATTCTTATTATTACACTGAGAAAAGTGTTATGTCGTCAAACGCAAGATGGCGTAGATAGTCATTCTGTGAGATGGCGTAGGTCTCTTTGGGTCGTATTATTACCAAAAACAGTCAGACAGTGCCACTAGTTGTGACGAAAGATTATATATAGTTTCTCCAGGGACATACGCAGGTGACATAGGGAGCTAGGACTGACCCAAATTGTTTCTATGTTTCGCATTGTTTATATAAATATTTTTTTTTTGAGGTATGTTTTTCAAAGAATTGTTATGTTTGACAAATACTTCGTTATTAATAGCCCGTTTTACAATTCGAATGAATGTTCCGTAAAACCCAATCATAAAACTACCCAAGATATATTATAGAAAATAACATTTGTGTTATTTATTTTGGCTAACTGACATGCCAACACACAAAGGAAAATGTTTCCAATCATTTGGGCAAATAGGGGATGGGGGTATCAATAAATAAACAAAACCTAAAACGTACAGAAATTACAATAAATAATCATTTCAAAGTTAAAACGGGTAGACAGTACCATAAAAAGGAGTAGGGCTGACGTCTCCTGTGCCTTCTAGACACCAAAACGTAATGCACACATTACTGAAAACAATTCCTTTCTCCAGCTTTGTGTTTTTGGTTCTCACAACATAGAAAGAAATAAAAAACATGCAACCAAGCTAACTAAAAAGAATAAATGAATGTGCACTGACAGTTTAATATATACTGATATAAATTCTTGAAAGTCAACAAAAATTTCGTATTTACTATGAAAAAGAAAACGTCTAAAATATATTTTTTTTTGTTGACCAGGGTTCCCGGGCCTTTGCTAAAATCCCCGTTAGATCTGGGGTCCGTCAGGGTGGTGTGCTTTCACCTCATATTTTTAAAGCTTGTTTATTAAATGTTCTTAATAAGATACCGTGTTCTTACTCTTCAGGGTTGTCAAATGTCTCCTATATTGCATATGCGGATGATCTGCTTGTTAGCAGGTCAAAGTTTACTTTAATGAAGTCTGTGCTACTAGTATCACGGCTGTATGGGGAAATTGGATTAAGCCTTAACATTGATTAAATAAAAAAAACAAGTTTTTTAAACTGAAAGTAAGGATCGATATTAAAACTTAAAACGAAGAGAAATTATTCCGTATATGAAAGGGGCTGTCCCCTCCTCAACGCCTCGCTCTTTACGCTAAAGTTTTTTATTGTTTTTAAAAAAATAAGAGTTGTGAGAAAGTCAAACTTTAGCGTAAAGAGCGAGGCCTTGAGAGGGGGACAGCCCCTTTCATATACGGAATAATTTCTGTTTGTTTTAAGTTGTAATGTCGCTCCTTACTTTCAGTTTTAAAAACTTGTTTTTTATTTATTTAATTTCTGATCGTTTTTTAGTTAATGCAGCTTTTATTTTGGCTCACCGTCATTGAATAAGTAAAAAAAATTGCATAAAAATTTTACTTTTCTTTTGCTAAATGGCTTTCTCTAAAGTTGGTTCTGACGTAATTTACAAATTAGCTTACGTAACGAACTTCTATATTCGTATATTTTTCTTCTGTCAAAAAATACGAAGCTACAGATTTGAGCGTGAAACCTATGTAATAGGGTTTTCTGATACGCTGAATCTGACGGTGTGATTTTCATTAAAAAATTTTTCGCTTGTAGGTGATGTTTCCCCCCTCTTTAAAAAATCAGGTAAATTTTCTCAGGCTCGTAGCCTTTGATGAGTAATACTAAACTTAATAAAATTTATATATTTAGAATCAGCATTATAAGCCCATTCTTTTTATACATTTATTGACATCAAAATTCTGTTTTTAAAAGTTTCGATTACTATTGACCGTATCGCTTGTTTTTTTTATTACGTATATGAGGGGGCTCTCCCCTTAGTCAATACCACGCTCTTTACGTTAAAAGTTAAAATTTTGTTTAATTCACAAACCCCTGAATTACAAAGGCCGTTTAATTAGAATATATAGCTCTTTTGAAAGCACTAAAAAAAAACTGTAGCGTAAAGAGCGAGGTATTGACTTGGGGGCGGACCCCCTCATATACGTAATAATTTCTGTTCGTTTTAAGTTCTAATGTTGTTTTTTACTTTCAGTTGAAAAACTTGTTTTTTTAATTTAACTTCTGATCGTTTTTTAAATAATGGTTGGAAATCCGGCGCTCCCTTCATAGAAATGTCCCTTACCCCAAAGAAACATCCTCCACGGGAACATCGTGCTTCGGCCTTCACATCCTGCTTCGACCAGGGGATATTAGCGATATTAGAATTATGCATTTCCGATATTGCAGTTTTTATTGTATCTGCCTCACAGATACAGTAATAGAAAGATAATGCGGTTTTTTGGCGCTCCTGATATTGTAAGTTGTTTTGTCAGACAAAGTAGCTGTCTTCAAGAGAATATTTATGCTACCTTGGGTGTTAACCACCCTCTTATCCGGGTAGCCATAGCGCATTGAGTGTAATATTTATTTATTTGTGTTGATGTTAAATGTATTTTTGTGTTTTTTCTCTTTTCTTGTGTTACTCCACTTCATTTCCTGTATTGTGGGTTAAAATAAATTATTATTATTACAGCAAAGTGCAAATTACGTTCTGGTCTTTAGAAGACACGGGGGGCACAAGCCTTACTCATCTCTCTGGCAGTTTCTTCTCATTTTAAGTTTGACTTGATTATTTATCCTAATTTATGTGCGTTTCGACTTTCATGTATTTCTTGATAATAGTTTATGGTCGTATTACGCTTGAAATATTATTTGACTTTATTTATGCTCATCTATGGTTTAATATAGTTCTTTACTCTTCTTTTGTAAAAAGATTTTGAAAATTAGTTTCGGTTCGATTTTAATTGACATATTTTTTCATTGGTTAAGAAAATAATATTTTATACCTTCCTGGTTTTCAAACAGTTCGTAGTAACGAATTGTAAGTAAGGAGCAATGATATTTTGCCCAATTTCCGATAAAAATACATTTTAAATGTTCTCACTTTTTTAACTTTAATAAATTAAAAATTACTAAGACTTTAAGGAATAAAATCAATATAGGCCAATGTGCATTAAACTGACAATGCACATTCATTTTTTTTTTCAGTAAAGTGCAAATTATGTTCTGGTCTTGAGAAGGCATGGGGGTGGTCAGCCCTACTCATGTTAATTATTTTGTGTTTTGAGTTTGATTCGGTTATTTATCATAATTTCTGTTCAATGTCGAGTTTTCATTCAGATTCCTTGACTTTTAGGGGGTGTTTCCCCTCTTTTTCGAGCAGCAAGCTGGAGGTATCTTGCCTCTTCCAGTATACCTTTCACCTGCTGTACCATGTATGAGGCAGAACCACTCAAGTAATTTCAATGTTATTAGAGGCATGAAGTGAAAGTACTTCTCCCACTATCATTGTTTTAGCTGAAAGGCATGTTGTACCTTCTTTAAACCAGAATCATGCACTTTCAATCTGTATGAACTATCAATTTATGGAATTGGAGGAATTTTAAGCGGGCCCATAGTCCCTCCAACACCCCTTGACCATCCCAATACCAACCTTTTTTCAAAAAAAGGGGCAGATCCCCCCCTTTTTTGAAACTTTTTTTGAAAAGCAACTCTGAAAAGTCATTAGATAGAAATTTTCTGAACGTATTGAATCAGAATTTTGTTATTATGGTATTTAGTTTAGAGGAGGATACAAAATAGAGTTTTACCTTTTAAATTATCTATCTCTACTTCTTTCCCCTCGAAAAGCATGGACTTTTGATCTTCGAACTTACAGCAATAGAAGTGGAATTTTCAGTAATATACAGTAGGCTTTCGAAAGTGTTTTGAGCTTCATCCCTTTGCTAGATCCTGATTTATAACGTTTTAAAGAGTTTGTTGAAATGAACCAAATTTAAGAACAACGCTATATAGGTAACTGTAAGAAAAGACCAAAGTGGGCCCAAGGCTCCTTCGACACCCTACCCCTCCACCTCCAAATCTTAACTGCCTGGTAAGCATGTCACGACTTATTTAAAACTAATTAATTTAAAAAAAAATCTGATGAAAGTAAAGAGCGCAGTTGAAATTTAAAGCAAAAGAATTTTTGCTTCACTGTTTATGCAATGTATTTTTGAAAAACGGTATCAAATAAAAAGGGTTACGATATTTCCCTATTTTTGTAGAATTCTGAAAAAGCTAGCACTTTACTGAAAACATAAGACTGACGCAAGAAAGCAGGATAGTGACCTGCAGAAAACAGTAAACTAGTTTAAAAAGCTCTCAATAGTTTATTACCGGCCATGAAATCATTAAATTTAAGTCTCAACTAAGCTTAGTTTTCAGTGAATTGCTAGTTTTTTCAGAATTAATCAGATTTTCATGTTTCCTGTACCAAGAAGGGAGTTTTCAGGTTATTACCGTCACAACAAAATATCCTAACCGCTACACAACCATACTCTATTTAAAGGTGTCAGTTTTATAGCTTTTGCTGTTCCCAATTATCCGCTAATTACGGGTTAAAAATTTATTGCAATAAGATAACCTAGACCATGAAGTTTTATCACTACTCGATGCGGCTTTTTTTTATGATTTTTTCAACTATAAATATACAGAAAGCACTTTCATATGATCAAAAGCAGAGACGATTCTAGGCGGGAGCAACGGGACAGTCTGCTTTGGGCGACCGTTCGTAGGGGCGCTGGTTCGTAGGGCACCTTCGTTCGGGAAGTGAAAGGGATAAAAGAGGAAACGGGTTGGATGACAAGGGGAAGATCCCCTCCATTAAAAACGTCTATAGATAACCATACTTTTAAGAAAGTTTTGTCCATTCGTTTCAGACTCCTCCAAGATGTTTAGATAGGAGGGGGTGGCCTAATCTGAGAGCCTTCGAAAGGTGATTACAATTTCATGGCGACACAAAAAAAGCACCGTTCTGAGCTTCTAACGCTAAAAGCAATACGTGTGTGGTATTGTAAAGCATTTGTATTTGGGACTTCCATATTTAGTACAACACGGCTTATTTATTTTTCATTTGTCAACTTAAATATTAATATAGTGATTCGAATAGCAACACAACTATAGTATCAATTTCAGGTTTAAATATTCCTCTGAATTGTGTGGTTGAAGTGTGCCAGCGTTTATTAGTCAGGACCATATTTATTTGCTTAATGAAGGAGGTATACAACGTTTCAAGTTTCACAGTTCAAGCACTAATCAGAGGGACAAAAAAAGCTCATTATTATCCTGTATCGAGGTTCGATACAACATTGAGTAACTTCTTTACTGAACAAATCGTTTTTTTTGCACATACTCAAGACAGACAAAAAATAGAGTTGCAAAATGAAAAAATGAAACATAACTTTTATAGCTTATATACTGCAAAACATTCGGTTGAACATGTTATTATTAACACCCCATAATCTTTTGTCCGCTCTATACGGACACAAGTCTACAAGATGCCTATCCGAACGTGACAATCATCTTGAAGATCTATTTATAGTCCAGGAAGTGTGTGAAAAAAGGGCCTAACCCGAAAAAAATTGCAAAAGAAATGATTCATTGACTACCCAACCCGAAAAAATGCGCATATTCCAAATATGTAAAGTTTGCTCACCTAGCTGTTTCACAAATATGTTTTGTGAAGTTGAGGTTGATTTTGAGGCGGTGAAATTCGTGCTTCCATATAAAGGCGTGCAAAAACAAAATTGATGTATGGAACAGGGTAATAGACTAGATTGATTACGAAAATCCCCTTTATTTGAACGTAAAACTGAAAATTAGGTTTTGTGAAGTTGAGATTGATTTTGAGGAGGCAAAATTCGTGTTTCCATATAAAAGTATACAACAACAAAATTAATGTTTGGAATAGGGTACTAGATCACGGTGATTATGAAAATTACCTTTATTTGAACATGAAACTTAAAATAAGGTTTTTTGAGGTTGATTTTGAGGAGGTGAAATTCGTCTTTCTATATAAAGATGTACAACAACAAAATTGATGTCAAGAATAGGGTACAAGATGACGGTGATTACTAAAATCACCTTTATTTGATAGTAGCCTAAAATCAAAACTTTCATTTAAACATTCTATCATAGTTAAAGCACGCTGAATCTGAAAGAGATTGGTCTTAAAATATAGAATAACAACTATCACCCATTTCGATGGTTTAACTAACAATTAAAATATCCACGACTTTTTCAGTTATATAATATACAAACGTGATAAAAAAAAAACTAAATATCAATATTCATAGGTCTTCTTTATCTTCCAGATCAACTCGGGGAAACTCAGTTGTAACACTGTTAGCACAACTTTTTCTCTTGCAAGGTTCACAGGCCCAGGTGTGTTCCATGCATTTTCTTTGCAAGTGCATTGCAAATTCCACTTATTATCCGACTTTCCACATAAACGGTTGGGTAGACTGATAGGTCTTGCATCTAAGTGTTGAGTTAAGTTTCTGCTTGTTTGTCTTTCTTCATTAGACATGTTGATCTAATAATGTATAATCGTTAATTATTTTTGTTTTTTCTTTTCCCTTGTTTGTACTCTTCTTGTTCGTTTTTGTAATGCATCGAAAGGGGACAAAAAAAAAATAATTATTATATTCGAGCAGTCGGTTTTGCAGTTACATTGAAAAACTGCAAGGAGAGTTGGGGCAGCGGAGAGTTCACCAAAAACAGGGCGATATAATCCATTCTTAATTACCCAACCGAAATGGGTAGGGTCGAGATTACATTAGGGTTTCCCGTGGTTCAACTTGCAAATCATTAGTGGGAGGGAAAACTTTACACTCAAAATACAAAGCAGATGCTGTAACCTTCTCGATGAATTTGAAATGACGCAACTGATTTAGGGTTGAAATTGAGCCTGGACATTTATACAAAATCATTATTGCTTTTTCCCCAGCTGCTGAAATGTCGTGCTTGGTGGAAAGTGGGTCCATAAAGATTTAGTGGATTCGTAAAACTCGTTGTTTTTTTTATCAGAAGGTGTAATCTTACTGACTTCCCAATACCATAGACACGAGAAGTTGAATTGCACTAAAGGAAGGTGTGGACATAAAGATTGTGCTGTATATACGATGTCCAAATTTGAGTTCTATTGTATTTATATTCCGAATTCTATTCTCTGAAATTCCAGCTCGAGGCTCAGAGAGAAAGTAGATCGCTTGGCTACCTGTCTGTGCGTGACACTGTACATAAATAACATAACAGTAAGATCACCCCTCAGTGATTTTTGGCTACTACATCCTCATCACGTACAAACAGCTCCTCCCATTTAATTTGTCATCAGCGGTCCAGTGAATATTACCCTGGAGCGAGTATTTTCGTAGAAACTTTCTCAAAATGCCTTTGAAACCAATTCGAGACTTCGAAACCTACTTGTAATTTCTAAAAACATCTAATAATAACATTGCACTACTAATTATCGATTTTTATATATGTATCGGAATAAATTAATTTAAAATTAGATTCTTTAAAATTTAGTGTTAAAAAGGTGAAGAAGCCAAGTTTCGCGTTTAAGAGAAATCAGACTTGTCTACCCGTGAAAAAATCGAATGTCACTTATGTTTATACGTGTTTAAATGTTCTCCGGAGCACGTGCATCTCGGTTCGGCTTTTTATAATGGTTGAGATAGGGAATGATCATACTGTATTATATTTATATACAGTGGTACGTGATAACAAAGGAGCATAAGCAGATCTGTGTCATCTCCAACCAGGATAGTAGGTATAAAAAAAAACAGATCGAGTTGCAGTTAGAACAATGAGAAGATTAACGTCACCTTCTCCTCGGTATACCTTACACCCAGCATTCGTCAGGTACTAACTGGTCATGGCTAAGACTACTTGCTTGTTCTTGAAGTTACTTAAAAAGACTTCTTTCTTTGTAGAACAGACCATAATCCTGCAAAAATTGAACTGCGGGTACGATCGTGTCCCTTTCCGTCTCAAATGGGTGATGTCTTTGATTGAAGGTGTTTGGTCGTATCTGTCGAACGACGTCCTTTGCACCCCGTATTTCCGTGCAACGTAGTCAACGTACTTCTGGCAGATACTATCACAAGTTGAGTTTTTTACCAAGGGTTTCGCTGAAGCAGTGCTCCACCATCGAGACCTATATACTTGTCACTAAAATCTTTGACAAAGTCTTCAGTTTTTGGCTGCTGTTCTGCAACTAGACGCCACATTGCATCGGTGAGGGCAGGCTTATCAGCTAATCGTGGAAGTCCGTTCGCTTCAAAAAGTGACAGAGGCGGTATACACAATTCATACTCAAAGTATGACTCAAAATCATCGTTGCTATTTCCAGCAACTGGGACCAGCCGCTGAAACATCCTGATTGTCTGTTAATAACTGGTGCGACTTTATTAGCAGGCACTACGACTACAGACTTTTTCTTCAATGTGGACGTGAGACGTTTTCCCCTGTCATACTATCCATGATTTCTTGTCCGACGGATCTAGCTGCGTCGACGTTGAATTTTTTATCGGCTGTAACTCCAGAAATAATGTTTCGCAAGCTTGGATCTTCTGCGAAAGAGGTTATTCTCAGCAAGAAAGCAACTCTGGGATGTAATCTCGACCCTGCCCAGTTCGTTTGGGTAATTCAGAATACATTATATCACCCAATTTTAGGTGAACTCCCCGCTGCCCCAACTCTCTCCTTGAAGTTTTTCACTGTAACTGCAAAACCGACTGCTCAAAAATGCGATGCACTTGCAAAAGAAAAGGCATGAAACGCATCTGGGCCTGTGGACCCTGTAAGGGAACAAGCTGTACTAGCTGTGTTACAGCTGAGTTTCGGAGTTGATAAATATTGATGTTTTTTATCACATTTGTATATTATATAACGGAAAAGGTCGAGAATGTTTTAATCGTTAGTCAAACCATCTAAATGGGCGATAGTTGTCATTCTACATTTTAAGACCGGTTTCTTTCAGATTCAGCGTGGTTTAACATTGATGGAATATATAAATGAAACTTTTAATTTTACGGTCAAATAAAAGTGATTTTCATAATCACCGTGATCTAGTAACCTATTCTAGGCATCAATTTTGTTGTACGCCATAAATGGATATACGAATTTCACCTCCTCAAAACCTCAAAACGACAACCTCAAAGACTAATTTTTAAGTTTAAGTTCAAATAAAGGTGATTTTCATACTCACCCGGATCTAATACTCTATTCTAGACATCAATTGTGTTGTTGTTCGCCTTTACATGGAAGCACGAAGTTCACCTCCTTAAAATCAACCTCAACCTCAAAAGGCCCAAGTTTTAATTTTACGTTCAAATAAAAGTGATTTTCACAATCACCTTGATCTATTGCAGACATCAATTTTGTTGTTGTATGCCTATATATGGAAACACGAATTTCACCCCCTCCAAATCAACCTCAACCTCAAAAAACACATTCGTGAATCAGCTAGATGATAAGACTTAGCACATTAGGATTCAGCGCATTTTCTGAGTCGGGTTGTCAAAAAATCATTTTTCTTGCTATTTGTTTCAGGCCAAACCGTTTCCTTCCTGGACTATTAACTGTGCATTCATCAGTGTTTTCTAAGGAAAGAAGCTGTAGTAACAGCAGTAAATTCAAGTGAATTAAAAACTATCTTAGAAACAAGTAGGCCGAGTAGCGCTGGACAAACTTGAGTATAACACACAGAGAACATGATGTGGCTTCAAAGTTTTCATATGAATTCATTACCCAGGCTTTTTCTTCGAGAACAGCGCGTAAAGTTAACCCTTAGTATGCGGGATAAGATTCATTGTTATATAATTTAAATTGTATGCGTGCTGTGTCACCAATAAAATATTGTTTCGGGCAACCATAATAGTTTTTTTTTTAAACTTGTTGTACATGTTAAGGTTTACATAAGAAATATATATTCATAATAGTAAAATAATTGATTAAATTTACAATAAACTAATCTATTATTTAGAGAAATAAAATAAACATAATTTGATATCTATATTGAGTTTGTTGATGGGGGGGGGCACCAAATGCCATTCTTGCCCGGGGCACCGACAGGTTTAGATCTGTCCCTGATCAATAGCTTTGAACTGAGTCTTAATACACCTCTCCAAGATATAGCAGTTGCCTTCCAGCTCAAGTGGTATGAATTTAGAAGAAGGAGCGCGGGTGCCTGTACCCCCATCCCAAGTTTTTCCCCTGTCCAGATTTTGACACATACCCCTTTTGGAGCGTTTTAATTTGAAAATGCCGCTTTTTAGTATTGAAACTGAAAAATCGTGCCTAGTCTACATTATATAGCCATTATATGGCTATATAACATAAATATTGCCATTATATAGCCCATGCCCCTTGACTCTCGGGATGTGGAACTTTTTTGCCCCTCAATAAAAATGCTGGAGCTACGCCCCTGCCTCTACACACTTTTAAGTGCGCTAGAGGTATAAAGTAGAACCTATTCAAACATTAAAAAGAAATAAAATCTAACTAAATATGAATTTCCTTTTAGTATAAAAAAAACTCTAATAATTGGATCGGCAGCCTAATTAAGGGGGCCTAAATGTTTATTAATATACTTTCGTTAGTTTCATTTAATTGTAGATTCTGCTACCACCTTTTTCGAAAAGATGACTACAAGTGGAAACACCTTTTTTGGTATCTCCATTGAAAAATACTTTTCTGGTATTTTCACTTAATAAATGGAAAAAAAAATTGTTCCCTCTCCAAGATTTCTAAAATATATTTTATCCCCCCCCTCCCAACGTCTTTAGAAATTAGCTTTACCGCTCAAAGACTCGGTTAGCGTTGGCAAACCTTAGGCGAAATGAAATTTTTCAACATGCCTGTACTACCGAGGTTATCCCGTATCAGATGTGGCAGGCTCCTTGAGCAGGGGCCCTGCGAATTTCCTAAAAGCCTATTTATAAAAAGATTTTACTCATACCGAGAATTACGGAGCTAACAATAATTGGAGCCAATCATTATTTTTCATATAATTTTCAGTCAATCAGAAAATTCTATGAAAAATCTGAGTGGGTCAAATTAGGGGTAGCTTATTCTCAGTTTTAGTAAAACTTCGTTGAGATTTGGCCTTAAGACATCTATTTGTATCGCAAGGCTAATGCTGAAATACAACCAGATGCTGGACTAAAATAGATTTACCTATACAACCTAGTCTTGGTGGCTGAGAAATTAAGGGTAGAGTTATAGCTTCCCCTTGTCTCATGATGGTTCCTTTTCTAAGGCTGACTAGGATTATCTTAGCTTTGATTTTTTTTTCAAGTCTGACTCAGATTCTAATTTATCAGGCTTTGACCTTGTCAAGGCAGTTCCTCAGATTGAAGGTAAATCATTATTAGCTAAACTATAGTCGTTTTTTATAGTCATAGAACATCTCCAGCTTCACAAGCATTCATTACTGATGAGTGATTTCATTTAATATCTATGGATATTGAGCTAGGCCATTTGGGCTGCAAATCAATCTTTGAAAATTTAACTCGTCAAAGACCAAGGTTACCCTACTTTGTAATAAGACAGAGTTCGGGTAGGCACGGGGTTTTATCCTGAAAAAAAACCCCTCCCCTCAAATCCTAATGTCACCAGAAAGTCAATGGAAACGCATTCTCTGGAAACAACACTTCTTTTTCAGACAAAAACGGTCAGTTTTATTATACTTGACTTTAGAGATGTTGTAGCCCTTGAAAGGGACTAGAGTTGATACCACCTGCCACACTCAGGTTGTGTTGGCACATTCGCTAACACTAGTGCAGATCACTGAAAGCTCAGCTACACTGATTTACCTGGCAAATCTCAATATTCCTACTACTAAGCAGCCTATACTCTTTATAAGAGGGAGACTGACAACCAGAATAATTTATATTCTGAGATAAGTAGATGGATCCAAATATGAGGGCAACATTTGCAAGCTAGCTATAGAAGATAAGTCTGCAAACCAAGATTAGAATATTGGAAGCTACGTGATGACAGCGTTCAAATCTGGTTCTGAAGCATGGGCGCTCCAAAAAGCCGATGAAGATTTGCTAGATGTTTTCGAGAGAAATTGCCCAGGGATTGTTCTGGGTACCCGGCTGACCGAGTGTATTTCAAACAGTAGGCTATACGAAAAGTGTGGTCCGATTCAGCTTTCTAGGGCTATAATGAAAGAGAGAGATTGAGGTGGCTAGGGCACGTTCTGCGGATGACAGATTGTCAAGGATCTCCGGCCAACCGTCTAGGGCTAAACAGAAAGCAGGTCGTCTGCGGTTAGGGTGGGAGGATGTTTTAAAAAAGATTTAAGGGAAATGGAACTTCCTGGGATGGTGTAAAGAGGAAGGCTTTGAATAGATTGTTATGGAGGAGGAGCGTACGTAGCTGTGTTGGCCTCAGGCGGCTTGTTGCTGCGGCGACTTGTTAGTAGTAGTAGCTAGCTATACTGGCTTAGCTTTGCATCTAATATTCTTGACTAGCAGAAACCTGCTAGACTATTACTTGCAAGAAACTAGAACTGTCTAGACTCCTGACTTAAATAATACCCCAATTTTAACTTGTTTTATTTTTCAATTAACAACTCTAAGAAATGGTTAGTATTTTAAAAAAACCTTATAAAATCAAGACTGAGACCCAATTATTAACAATAACTTTTTGAGAAAACTGATCCTTGTGTTCTGAACTGTGGTCCATTTTTTAACCACTTGCTCTTTCAGTCATTGTCCATGATAATTCTCACTGACCTGCCTCATAAGTCAGCTTTGTTTTCCATTAAACAGAAGTAACTGGTTATTTTTTACAACTAAGGCGTGGCTCGTTGTGAACATTTTTGTAACCTAATTTACTATAGTTAAGCGGCTTTGTACAAGGGGTAGCAGGCTGGAGACTATTCTGAAGAAAATGTGTTTTCAACTTTTACGTAGTTCTTACCAATACTGCAGATAATAAATAGGAACCAAATCGTCCAGCTTTAACAAAAACTAATTTTTAATTTTCAGAGAATTTTGATAGCTTTCAACACTTTCTTTGCAGCACCTCAATAAAGTTACTTACAGATTATGAAGTATGGCAACAGATCTCGACTTTAATGTCAGTTATACTGTAGTTAGGTACAGCATAGTACCTAGGTACATATAGGTATACTATAGTACTTAAGTATTAGGTACAGTATATTAGGTATCTAAACATCCAAGCCGAGCTAGCAAATGTTATTGCATCAATCTTGCTGTGAAAGGCGAATAAGCTTGCAAAAGAAAGCTAGGATGAAGCATTAGAAGAAGCCTGCAGGTTACCCAACTTTTACCTTGCTGAAAGTGGCACAAGCTGTAAAAACACCAAATCCATTGGAGCTGGCTCAAGTCTGTAATTTTAAACATTAATTGAAACAAACTGACCAGATAAGCCAAGTCACAGCAAACCTTAGTTTTGCTTAGATATCAGCCAGCCAAGGCCGTACCAGGGGGGGGGGGGGATATGACCACCCCCCCCCGAAATGTTTGCTTGACTCGCAAAAACGTAACAAAAATGGATATAAAAAATTTTGTATGCGTTTCTTGAGTTTTTTTGTGTACCCCCCCCCCCCGAAAAAAATTCTGGGTACGGCCTTGCAGCCAGCAGTTTAATATAAATACAAATGTCTTTTAGCAATCATCAGTTAGCTTGTGGAAAACAAATTGTTACCCAGCAAAACTTTTGAATACCAATTGTTTGTTATGTATCCATCGGGCAGGAAATCAAAAATGTTATATATTATTACAAACTATTACATTGGAACGCTCAAAAACAAAATAGACTAAAAACAGAATTTCAAACTTTCAAGCACATACAAAGTTAGAATACAAACTTTATAACTACAGAATTGTTAAAAACTATCATTAAATAAAAAAAACTTGCGAAGTTTTACTTTATTTGGCAAAGTATTTAAATGTGATACTAAAGCCACATCAAGAATTTTGTTTGTTTAACAAAATACATTAACTATTTAGCAAACAATTTTCCATTAAATCACAAAAACACGATTCTTTGCAGTTAGTTTTTTTAAGGACAGAAACACTACTAAAATAGAGGGCGAATTAAAATCAAGCATAGTAAAAAAGAGCTAAGTTCATTTACATTACAATACTTTACAAATTGCAAAATACAGCCCAAATTAATTTTATTCGTAGCCAATTTACTGCTCACCTCTTGACCTGAAAAAGAAAAAAAAATTAGCTCATGAAGGTAAGAGATAAAACTTTACCTGGAACAGAACAAAATTCTTAAAGACATATTTGAATAAAACAAATTCACAAAAAGCAGTATTAGGATATACTTATGAACCTTCTAGGATACGTTCTGCGGATGAAACAGATTGCCACACTGCCAAAAATTGTCCTCGTTGGCCAACCGTTTAGGGCCAAACGAAGAGCAGGTCGTCTCGGAGTAGGCTGGAAGGATGTCGTACGGAGAGTTTTAAGGCAAGTGAGATCTTCCCAGGAGGGTGTAAGGAGAGAAAGTTTGAACAGATTGGGATGGAGGAAGAGCGCGCGAACCTGTGTTGGCCTCAGGTGGTTTGGTGCTGCAGTAATTTGTTTGTAGTAGTAGTAGGGAGAGTATGAGCCTTCTAGAAAAATGGCCTTTGTCCTAACCCAGACCTATTTCAGACTTTGTCCTGATTATATTAAAACACTGAATTGAGAGCTTGAATTTACTGCATTCTTATATAGTTAAGGAGGATGATTTTTTGTTTCTTTATTTCTTGCCCTAGAGAGCCCAGGAAAGCGAGATTGAAATACACTTTTTTACAGCCTACTGCTCAAAACACGGTCAGTCAGCCGGATCCCCAGAACAATCCGTAGGCAATTTTTTCTGGAAAACATCTAGTAAATCTTCATCCACTTTTCGGAGCGCCCATGCTTCAGAGCCATATTTGATGCCTGTCATTACTGTACCTTCTAATATGGGTGGGAGGATGTCATAAAAAAGACTTAAAGGAAATTGGAACTTCCTGGGAGGGTGTAAAGAGGGAGGCTTTGAATAAATTGTGGAGGAGGAGGGGCGTGCGTAGCAAAATTGGCCTCAAACGGCTTGTTACTACGGTGAGTTGTTAGTATTAGTAGTAGTTTATTTCTTGTCATCGTATCATCACACTATAAAATATCGAGCACCCTTCTTAGTCCACCTCAAGACCTGTATTACGGGAAAGAAATCAACAAATTTTCATCAGGACTTGCAATTTTCGAAGACAGAAAACGAGTGAACCCTTTATTTTAATCACCTTTTAAGCATCCCAAGCAATTATTGAAAGTGAGAAGTCTCAAATATTGCAACATTAGGCCTATTCTAAATCAAAACTCATATAGCACATATTTCGCAAATGGTGGTCAATTTCTTCTAAAACTGGTTTATAAGAACATTCTTAATAAAGTATATTGGCTTATACTCAAGGATTTTAGGGGATTGGAGGGGTTACAACATCTACCTTCTTTATAACTTTTCTTAGTTTTGGGTCTGGCTTCATGATTTATGTTACTTAGTTTTATGATAGATACATTATTCTTAGAGTTATAATGTAATTATACTTAGAATAAAATTACTTTTAAGAAAAAAGTTCATCTTGGCACTCACATATATTTCTGCTGTTTTTAAGATTGTCTGAGTAGACATATTGCGGATATGTCGGAGATATTGCAGATATGTCCTTTTAACAACTGAGTATTGTCTATTGATCGAATTCAACATCTCCCTCAATATTCTTTGAAAGTTTTATCTTAACATACACCGCTTTTCCGGCGATTTTTCCCCTACACGCACTATTTTAACAAAATGGATGTACATAGTATTTTTTTATTTAGTTCAACATTTCCTGAAATTTCAACTAAATACCATTACCTGATCCTGATATATTGCACTTATGCCCTTTTAACAAGTGGGATGCACATAAATGTATGATGATTTACTTGAACATTCCTTTCATTCTTTTCCGAGTTTCAATGTAATACCCTTGGCTATTCCTAATATAATGTAGAGGGCCGTTTTGACAACCTGGATGCATATAATGTCTTTTGATTTTATTTAACATCCCTCTTAGCATTCTATAAAAGTTTCAAATTAATCCTCATAGCTATTCTTGAAATCAAAATAGATGAGCTCAAATCAATCCTTTTGAAAACTTGGATACACGTGGAGTCTTTCGATTTAGTTCAACATACCCCACAATATTAACTGAAATTTACAATTCAATAGCTTTAGCCATTCACAAGATGTTGCAAAATAAGACGTTTTAACAACCTTAATGCACTATTCTGTTTTGAGAAGCAGGAAGCATTTCCCCAATTTTAGCTGTGATAACAGAGGTTGTAGTAGTATATAGAGTCACAGTCACAATAGCAGTAGCAATACTAAAAATAGTAGTAGCAGTCACAAACAGTAGCAGTTGCAGTCACGAGTTATTGCACTTGTAGTCGCAAGCTGCTGCTCTTGCTGTTGTGAGTAGTGGCAGTTGCAAATACATGCAGTCACAAACAGCATTAGCTACAAATAGTCACAGTTGCTATTACAAGTAACCTTAGTCGTAGCCAAAAATAATCATGTTTGCTAGTTTTTGCAGTCACAAGTATTATTATAGTCCTTATAGTCAAAGTTACAAGTAGTTGCATCAAACAGTTCGTGGTAACGAACTGTAAGTAAGGAGCGACCCGGCTCAATGGTAACCGAAACTCTAGAAAACGGG